>OY294062.1:3746825-3909752 GCA_958510865.1 Myrrha octodecimguttata
GTGCAGACAGTGCACCCTAAAATGCTCCAAAAATACTGTCGGGTATGACTAACCAGAATACAAGGCCGTGACGACAAAGCACTCCGCAAATCCAAAAGGGACTTTCGAGAACGTTTTGCTCATTCAAATTCGAATCACAGCCTGTATCTTTCGCTCGAACGTAGCCCAGAGCGTCGGATACAACCAGATAATTCGAGAATAACTCAGGTACAGTACCACCTCAATTCAACCCCTATGTGAGGGCCATTGAACGAAGGTTGTAGGTAATGTTCCTCACAATGTCCCCGAAAACACTCTAGAAATGACCTACTAAAATAATACACTAGTGCTCCGAAATACAGAATGACCAAACCGACTATTTCAGCAACGTTTCGCTAATTCAAACTCGAATCACAGCCTGTATCTTACGCTCGAACTCAGCGCAGAGCGTCGGATACAACCTGATAATTCAAGGATAACTAAGGCACAGTACCATCTCAATTCAACCCCTATTGGAGGGCGATTAAACGAACGTTGTGGGTAATGTCCCTCACAACGTCCCCGAAGACACTCTAAAAATAGTTCACCGGAATACCAAATTATATAGCTAATTTATTATTTATTATTATTACTCGATTCGTATCAAACACGAAATGGAAATTGAACACAGAAAAATATACAGAAATCAAACGGAAAGCCGAATAAAGCCCAAATGGTTCTTACCAGGTAAAACACCACTTTCACTCACTATATATACGGTTGTCAAATTTGAAGACTTTATTACATTTCAAATCTACTCAAAATAATTATCGAATTTGACACGATAAAAATATTAATAACTAATTATCGCAGAATAGTGAATTAAACACGGTAGTAGCAAAAATCTAACTAGACTTGACGGCTCGAAATACTCTAAAAAAGTTTTCCATTTCGTCTGGACCAGTCCTTTTATAATTTCGGAAAAGTGGGGATGTCATATGTCCAGAATTTCGAGAAATTTCCTAGGGGAGGATGCTTTACGGTTCCCTCATTGGTTCATTCAAATTCCTTTGTTCTCTGAAAGAATTATACAGTAACACGCATTTACCCGTTTTTCATACAATTCAAACTCCGAGGCCGCCGCAAACATGTGAAAAAACTGCGATAAGCAATAAATCGCCGGGTACGGCATGATTTTTATTCATAGGACGGAAACTGAAAATGCATCGAAATAAATAGGATAGAATAATTCGTTTTGATAGAAAATTTTTCGAAACGAAATAAAACTAATTGAACAATTCCTAAGTGACGAAAATCACTTAGTTAGAATAGGTCTGCTCTGTCACCCTTCATTCTATTCCCACACGGCAAAAAACACCCCAGGCCGTGCAGCGATCGGGCTCAGGAAGACCGGCGTTGGTAAAATGTCGCACTGGACTCCAATCGACCGGAAATGCCAACGCGTTGGGGTTTGTCTAGCCGCTCTTTTGGGCATGGGCTCTTCCTCCTCCGTGCCTCCGGGCGTCGCCTTGGTAATTAACTTCCCCCTTCGTGATGGACCGGGGCTTCTGGTGGGTCTGACCTTTGATGTGCCTGCAGTTCCACGTATTTCGATTCACGGCTTCCCCGGGCGAACTTCCGGATCTTATTCGGGCCTTTCCTGGTTCCAGACGGTTTTCCAACAGGAAAGTCGTAGTGTACCCGCCGGCGGGGGCTCGTAGCCGCCATTTGGGTCGTCTGACACGGTTTCGGCCGTGCGGTCGTCTTCAACGGGACGGTTCCGGGCTCTAGGCAGTCATGCTCGCTTTCCAGAGACTTCGATGCACCTTGTCCTTCTTGCCTGGCTCGCATCCATTCCCGGTATTCCTCCTCTACCAGGTCGTCCACACTAGCCGGTGACGACACCACCAGATCGGCGTCTATGAGTTCCCACTGTGACCTGGACGTGGCAATCTGAAAAAAAAACGGCCACAGTTAAGTACCGGATTCTATACTTTCTACCTAAGGAGATGCCCCCCTCTGATCACTCGAGAGGGTGCTCACGATTTAACAGACGGTTACCTCACGGGCAGACGCAGTCGTCTTACGGTTCCATCAGGCAAAAGGGACTGCCATCGCATCCCCTTCGCTGTCGGACCTGGCGGACGGTACTGTAGTATTCGCTGCCGGAAACTCGGGGTCCATCCCTTCTTTTGTGTGCGTTCCAATGCTTCCTGGAAGCTCAGACCGACCATTTCAGCTTTCTGGAGGTGGGCTGCAGCCAGCGATGATGTCCCGGGTGAGTCCGGACCCACGACTGCTGTACCTTTTGGTGGCTCACTTCTGACAACCGGACGGAATTTCGACGCGCCCCAGCTGGCTGAGAGGCTCCGGACCCGAGAATTGGAGCCGCAGGTTTGTAATCCCCTTCAGGTCAGCCTTCGAAAATGGGATCCGGCCGGTCATCATGTAGATTGCGACCATCCCTATCGACCACAAATCAGCGGGTAGACCATACGGCTGACGGCGAATTACCTATGGGGCCATGTACGCGTGCCTGCCAACTGTGTCGTCGTCGGTTGGGTTGGCGACAGCTCGAAAGCCAACCCAAAGTCGGTCACACACACCCGACGACCCTTCACCAAAATATTCTCTGGTTTCAGGTCCCTATGCACAATGTACAATCCGTGGCACGCAGTCACTCCAGCTAGGGCTTGATGCAGGATTTCTCGGCCTCCCCCCTCTCAACGAGCCCTTACGCTGTACCAAGGTGTGTAGGTCGTCCTCTATCAACTCCACCCCGAGGGCGAGCTGATATCCGTCGACTTAACGGGTGACCAGGCCGATGACGTTGGGGTGGCGAACCTTACGTAGGAGCTCCATCTCCGTGAGTGAGATTTCGCTGATGGACGCTATTTTCATAGCAAAGTTTTCGCCGCCGTCTTGTCGGGCCACCTCGCAGACTCGGCTAAATGCTCCTACCCCCAGGATACGGACCATCTCGAACGGACGTGACGACTTTTCCACCCCCTCGCGAGTGGGACCATCCTCTAAGGTAGTGAAAGAGACGACTACGACGGATTCTGCCATGTTCTGAAAGAGATGTTAAAATGAAAGGCAACGGATGGTGGAACGGTCTTGTATGCTCTTATTGTCACGGTTTAAGGGGGTAAGGCGCATGGCGAGGGCTCACCTCGTCCATCATCCCCGCGGTACGGTTTCAAGTCCTACACGTGTATATTACGGAGGTGCTTTCCGGACGTATCCTTTAGGTCGTAAACCACTAGGGCACAACTCTTACAACGGTATACGGTCCGGCGTATTTGGCGGCAAACTTAGATGCAAAGCAGTCCGGCGCCGAAGATAGTGGGTGTTCACGGCGCCAGACTCTATCTCCTATCCGGCCTGACCATTCTCTCCTCCGCAGATTGTAGTTGCTACTCTGGTGGTTAAATGCCTTCGCCAGTTGAATTCGCACGAACTCATGCGTTTCCAGGAGTCGCTCGACACGCTCAGCGTATTGAGCCATGCCTTGTACGGTGGGTTCTTCACCGAGCTTTCCACTGCTCCCGGCAACGGACTGAAGCCTACGGTTGGTTTTCGGTGACCGGAGTTCCCTTCCAAAATTCAGGAACGCTGGTGTGAATCTTGTTGACTCGTGCTCTGCTGAATTCAAGGCGAGAGCTAATTCTCCAACGTGTTCGTCCCAATTACGGTGATCTCCTTCACAAAATTGGACTATCATCGTTTTGATTGTCCGGTTAGTCCTTTCGACGGGGTTACACTGCAGGGAATATACGGGTGCAACCGATGACGGATTCCCATGTCCTTGAGGTTTCCCTTGAACAATCTTCCATCGTATTGGGGTCCATTATTGCTGATTACGGTTTTGGGAGAGCCAAACTTCAGCACTACCTGATCGTAAAAAGCCCGAAATACTCATTTGCCGGTGGCTGCCCGGAGAGGTCTGCACTCGATCCACTTCGAGAAACGGTCTTAACACAAAACTGGGAAGGTATTACCCTTCTTTGAACTAGGGAGTGGGCCAATCAGGTCGGTGCTCACAGTATTCCACGGTTTGCTGAGCGTATAGGGTTGCATCTTCCCTGACGGTTTCTCCTGGCTAACCTTATACTTTTGGCAACTGTTCACACTTCCTGACGTATAGGGCTACTGCACGGAACATCCCGGGTCAGTAGTAATTCTGGGCCATCCTGGAAATGGTTTTAGCAATCCCCATATGACCAGCTACGGCTTCGTCGTGGTTCTCCTGCACTATGGATTGACGTTTTTCGGTCGGTGGGCAAAGTTTCCAAGGCGTTTCCATTACTGGTTCTGTGTAGTTATTTGAGCTCCACAAATGTCGGTACAACTTTTCATCTTGAATACGGTAATCTAGAAACAAATCTGGGTCCTTCGAAATTTCTTGGTACCTTCTTGCACACCACTGACACAACACTACGTCTTCAGCTAGGCATGACCCTTTCTTGATGAGGTAACGCATCTCGTGACAACTCATCTGCACCACGGTTCAACGATCCTTTCAGGTACTCAATCTTGAAGTCATACTGTTGCAGGAATACGCTCCACCTGGCTATCCTCCCTGACGGAGACATTCTCGACTGCAAACAGCGAAGGCTCATGTGATCGGTCATTACGGTAAAACGGTAGCCTTCCAGGTACGGTCTCATTTTGTCGATGGCCCATAATATCACCAGACACTCCTTCTCAGTAACGGAATAGTTCTTTTTGGCCTCGTTGAGTGTACGGCTGGCATAGGCAATCTATTTTTCGTGTCCGTCCAAATCTTGAGACGCGTCGGTTTGCAGAGTAAACGGTTGTGAGAAATCTGGGCACGCCAAAACGGGAGATTCAATAAGTTTTTCTTTCAAAGCTTCAAAAGCTCGCTTTTGTTCGGTTTTCCACTTCCACTTCTATTTCTTCTTCAACAGCAGGGTTAGTGGCGTCACTGTCCCAGTGAAGTCCTCCACAAATCTACGATACCAGCTAGCGACTCCTAGGAATTGCCGGAGTTGACGGACGGTCTTCGGCGGTGTCATTGAATTGATGGCGGATAACTTCTCAGGGTCTGTTGCAATTACATCCTCAGTTACCACATGTCCCAGATACTTGAGTGAACTCCTGCAAAACTCGCATGTTTCCTGGTTAATCTTCAGGTTGGCCTCCCGGAGGAGACGGAATACGGCTCGCAAGTTTGACAAGTGCTCCTCGAAAGTTTCTCCTAACACCACTATATCGTCCAGATATGCGAACGCGATGGGGTCCATGTCCGGACCGATTACTCGGTCCAAACCTCTCTGGAGCGTAGCTCCCGCGGGGTGCAAGCCGAAAGGCATGACTTTGAATTGGGAAAAACCTCTCACTGGGACTGCAAATGCGGTGAGTTTGATTCCTTCGGTGAGGGGCACCTGCCAATAGCCTTGTTTTGAGTCCAGCTTCGAAATGTATCTGGCCCGCCTCGATTTATCAAGGATTCCGGCAATGTGCGGTAGTGGATAGGCTTCCTTCACGGTGACCTCATTGACGTCACGAAAGTCGATACAAAACTTGGGTTGTCCGTTGGCTTTCTTCACGATGACGACGTTAGGGCTCCAGGGTGACTTTAACGGTAATTATCGAACCGTTAAAGTGTGAATGTAGCAACGAGTGTGAATGTAGCAACGGTTTTTTAGCAACGGTTTTTTGGAACTGTCTATAATCGTATCTGAGTGAAAACAGCCGCTACAATTAGTTGCTTTTTGAAAAATATCTTATGGCGTGAGTTGAATGAGTTTCATTCAAGATAACTATTTGTCACCCCTAAGCAACGCCCTCAACCTCCCCCTAAAGTGAAAAATAGCGTTATACCTGAAACGACCGTTGCTGGCGATTTTTTGATGGGAATCATTTATTTCGAACCCTATGAACACGTTCCATATAGTGATATAATTTGTGACCACTTAATAGAGAGATATTGCAACTTTTGTATAGTGCAAGCGTTATGTTATTACGGTCCGCTATATATAACCTTTAGGTGGTTAACGTGGATTTAACGGTCGTTCCAGAAGTAGACGTATTGCTACACGTTTTTGTTACCGTTACGTTGGTTATCAGTTTGTTTGGTTAGGTTATATGAGACGTCAGATTTTTGTGTTACAAACTTACGCTTAATGCATTTCCGCATTAGTTTTTTGATTCTGGACAAAATGAAAATGGAATCGGAAGCGGTAATTTCACGTGGTGCTAATGCAGAAGAAGTGGAACTAGTTATATAACACAATATATAAATAGCATGGTTCAAACTATTCCTAATTTCCAACCCCTCATATTGCTTCCAAAAGTATTTCTTGATTCGTGAAAAAGTATCAAATACCTATTTATGAAAAAAAATTGCTTAGGTAGTACTAATAAATCTTAATGTCTAATATCAGTTGTATGAAAGAGGTATTGTAAAATAGATTCGATAAATCTGAGGAAGTTGTGTAATAATAATTTCGAAAAACATATTAACAAACAGCTTTTCTATGACAGTGATCGGAGCCCTTAGAGCCCGAAGCTTAACGATTCCTTCCGATATGGAATAGCGCAACGTAAATTGCGGCTCGCAATTTTCCGTAAATAACGTTAGACGCTAACGCTATTAACGTCGCGTTATTCTGAAACTGAATCTGCGCATGCTTAGATGTCAAAAATAACGTTTGCGTTAATAACGTCACACAAATTTGACACTGCAATATCTCTCTAATAACCCCCTCAATCATCCCCTAAAGTTGAAAATATCGCTGTCACTACAACGACCGTTGCTGGCGATTTTTTGATGAAAATCGTTCATTTCGATCCCCATGAACACGTTCCATAAAGTGAAATAATTTGTGACCCATTGATAACCGCCTCAATCGCTGTCACTTAAACGACCGTTGCTCGGATTTTTTGATGAAAATCGTTTATATCGAGCACCCCCTGAAGTGGAAAATATCGTTAGGACTAAAACGACCGTACTAAAACGACCGTTGCTGGAGATTTTTCGATGGAAATCATTTATTTCGAACCCTATGAACACGTTCCATATAGTGAAATAATTTGTGACCCATTAATAACCCCCTCAATCGCTGTCACTTAAACGACCGTTGCTCGGATTTTTTGATGAAAATCGTTTATATCGAGCCCTATGAACACGTTCCATATGGTGGAATAATTTGTGACCCCTTTATAACCCCATCAAACACCTCCTAAAGTTGAAAATATCGCTGTCACTAAAACGACTGTTGCTGACGATGTTTGATGGAAATCGTTTATTTCGAACACTATGAACACGTTCCATATAAAGAAATAATTTTTGACCCCTTAATAACCCTCCTCAAACGCCCCCTAAAGTTGAAAATATGACTGTCACTTAAACGACCGTTGCTGGCGATTTTTTGATGAAAATCGTTTATTTCAAGCCCTATGAACACGTTCCATATAATGAAATGATTTGAGACCCCTTAATAACTCCCTTAACCGCCACCTAAAGTTGAAAATATCGCAGTCACTGAAACGACCGTTGCTGGCGATTTTTTCATGAAAATCGTTTGTTTCGAGCCCTTTGAACACGTTCCATATAGTGAAATAATCTATTTGTGACCCCCTTATTAGCCCCCTCAATTACCCCCCGAAGTTGAAAATATTGCTGTCACTAAAACGACCGTTGCTGGCGATTTTTTGATGAAAATTGTTCATTTCGAGCCCTATGAACACGTTCCATATATTGAAATAATTTGTTACCTCTTAATAACTCCCTCAAACACCCCCTTAAGTTTGAAATATCACTGTCACTAAAACTACCGTGGTTGGCAATTTTTTGATGAAAATCGTTTATTTCGAGCCTTTTCAACAAGTTCCATATAGTGAAATAATGTTTGACCCCTTAATAACCCCCTCAAACACACCCTAAAGTGGAAAATCTCGTTATGACTAAAACGACCGTTGCTGGAGATTTTTCGATGGAAATTGAAATCCTGCCTCACTGATGGTCCGTCAATTTGGAAATGGAAATAATGAAATTGATCGAAAAAAAAGGGGAAATAGATATTCATTTTCAGAATTCCAATCGATACATATGGACTTTTTTCTTCTCCAGCGATTTTTTTCTTCTTCAGCGATTTTTTTTTCAAATTTTATTTTTCTTTCGATGCTTTTATTTACTTTCATAGTATGATGAAATAGAAAGCCACATAAATTCCATGCAAAGCAGATGTCGTACTCGCACCTCGCAAAATTTTGTTCACTACAGTCATTGGAAGATATCTGTACTTTGAATCGATGAACAACTTTTCAATTCGATGTGAGCCTGATTCCAAATACTTCCGCTAAAAAAATATCTTCAACAATAAACGGAAAATCTGTTACATTTCTCAGTTTGAAATTAAACAATAGCGCCGTCATTTACGATATGAACTCTCCTGAACAGATCCTCTAACGAAAAAAATAAATATTTCCTGCTGCTGTAACTGGGAAAACAAGAACACACTTGAAAGTACTCAGACACATATTGGATCCAAGACTATCCATTTTTCCTTTACCCGGTTAAAAGCCAACGCTCACTTATCGATTGGCATAAAAAAATCGCCAGCAACGGTCGTTTTGGGTAAAACGATATTTCCCACTTTAGGGGGTGATTAAAAGGGTTGTTAAGGGGTCACAAATTATTTCACTATATGGAACGTGTTAATAGGGCTCGAAATAAACGATTTTCATCAAAAAATCGCCAGCAACGGTCGTTTTAGTGACAGCGACATTTTCCACTTTAGGGGGTGTTCAAGGGGGTTATTAAGGGGTCACAAATTATTTCACTCTATGGAACGTGTTCATGGGGCTCGAAATAAACTATTTTCATCAAAAAATCGTCAGCAACGGTCGTTTTAGTGTCAGTGATATTTTCAACTTTAGGGGGTGTTTGAGGGGGTCATTAAGGGGTCACAAATCATTTCACTATATGGAACGTGTTCATAGGTTTCGAAATAAACGATTCCCACAAAGAATCGCCAGCAACTTTCTTTTTAGTCCTAACGATATTTTCCAATTTAGGGGGTGTTCAAGGGGTTTATTAAGGGGTCACAAATTATTTCACTATATGGAACGTGTTCATAGGGTGCGAAATAAACGATGCCCATCAAAAAATCTCCAGCAATGGTAGTCTTAGTGACAGCGATATTTTCAACTTAAGAGGGTGTTTGAGGGGGTCTTTGAGGGGTCACAAACCATTTTACTATATGGAACGTGTTCATAGGGTTCGAAATAAACGATATCCACAAAAAATAGCCAGCAACGGTCGTTTTAGTCCCAACAATGTTTTCCAATTTAGGGGGTGTTTAAGGGGTTTATTAAGGGGTCACAAATCATTTCACTATATGAAACGTGTTCATAGGGCTCGAAATAAACTATTTTCATCAAAAAATCATCAGCAACGGTCGTTTTAGTGACAGCGATATTTTCTACTTTATGGGTTGTTTGAGGGGGTTATTAAGGGGTCACAAATCATTTCACTATATGGAACGTGTTCATAGGGTTCAAAATGAACCATTTCCATAAAAAAATCGTCAGCATCGGTCGTTTTAGGGATAACGCTATTTTTCACTTTAGGGGGTGGTTGGGGGTGAATTAGGGGTAACAAATTATTATCTTGAATGAAGCTTATTCAACTCACGCTATTAGATATTTTTTAGAAAGCACCTAATTGTAGCGGCTGTTTTCACTCATTTACGATTATAGACGAAACTGCTAAGTTCTTCCTCCAAGAATTCATCGAGGTTTCGTTTTTCTCAAGACGTCGGGGTGCTGATTGCCGAATTCTGCTGCATAGCTATTGGGGTTTGAGGACCAGTTAATGGTTTTCTTCCCAGGAAACATCGTGTTGTACGGAAGTCGATTCGAAAATCGTGAGAAGACAGCAGGTCCATACCTAAAATCAGGTCCATCGGTACTTGCGGGACCAAAAACAATCGTGCCTCGATCAGTTGACTTCTTATTTTCAATTTTGGCTCAAAGAATTCTTTGACTGCAACACAGTTCCCATCGGCTACGGTGGCCGACATCTCGTTAACTCGGATCGGGGTTATCCCTGCATTTCTGTATTTCTAGCCTTCTATCTTTTTTTCAAAAAAGACCTAGATGCTCTGGTATCCAGCAAAGCACAGAAAGGCCCATGCCCTATGTGAACGATGACTATAGGATGGTTCTCTCGGGCCGGCTGTTTTGGTTCTATTGGTGATGTTTGAGATGAGAACTGCCTTTTCCTCTGGCCAAGGCAGCTCCGTTCTAGTTTTCCGAACAACTGCAGTCTCTCGAAAGAATCCCCTGTCGTCCACATCGAGAACAAAACAGACTAGGCGTTTACAGTCAGCCTAACGGCCGAACGTAAACACAAAAACTTACGAAAGAAACAACTTAGAAACTCGATTTTGTAGAGAAGGTTTGGACCTTAATTACGAAGGCCGAATTCGTGAATGGGTAAAATCCACCCAATGATTCCGTAAATATACCCAATCAAAATTTTATTTTTCCAATATTTCCAAGAATACAGATCAGATCGAATTGAAATCCAGTACTTCATCGAAAAATAACAGTTCGAAGTTTCTTACAGAATTTAATGAGGATGATATGATAAAAAAATCATAGAAATTTTTTTTTTTTCAAATTGTTCTAATGACACGATTATCACGAAATTTCGCAAAAGTTGTCTTTCAGCATCTCAAAGCTAGCTGTGAAGTTTTATAAGGACTGAATCAGTATTTCTCGAGTTATACCGAAAAAATCAATGATATCGAGAAAAACCTCGAAATTTGACATATTTTTTCCCGATATCTCCAGAACTTATGATCATACCAAACTGAAATTTGGAACACTGCTGTGAAATATAAAGCTCAAAGTGCGAGTTGAATTTTTTTTGGATATGATAAATGATTTCCGAAAAAAAAAATTTTTGGAAAAAAATTTCGAAAAAATATTTTTTTCCAATTTTCTGACAACATGATTCCGACGACATTTGGCTGGAAGTTGCGCGTCGATATACTCCATCTAATTGCCAAGTTTGAATCTTATCGCTCGAGTAGTTTCTGAAATAAAAAATAAATAACTTCAAAACTTCGAGTGCCTATAACTCCGAAATTATTTGACCGATTTGGCCCATTAACGAACTTAACCGCGGCATTCTGATGCGCAACATATCCTGAAAGTTCAAAGTTGCTAGCTTGCTTCTGTCGAGAGTTACCGTGTCTACGGCTGGACGGACGGCTGGCCGGCCCGACAGAATCGATTTTGACACCGGATTCGTCATCAGTGAGTCCAATCTAGTCGATTGAGACCATTCTCGGCTCAATCATCCAATTACAGACATTTGGACAAAACGATAGCACGCTGTTTCCCCAGAACATGCGCGCAAAAATGATTAAAAAGCACTGGCATGAAGTCAGCAGCTTTTACTCGCTTGTTCACATTCCGAAATGGTGACTTGGAAATTTCAGTGAAATTTCAATGAAATATGAAAGTTTCGAAACAAAAATTTTTTTTTCGAATTTTTCCATGGATAGTTCTTCTTATTGACACTGTTCATCTTCCAACCAAGTTTTATTTCGATCAGATGAATATTTGTCAAGTTATTGAAAGATAAAAATTTCAAATGGCTGTAGCACAGAAACCATTCGGCGGATTTGGCCGAGATATTCAGGATCTTAGCCTAACCCGAAAATTTCAAGACTCTAGGCCCTTCCTTTCGAAAGTTACAGCGCACATGGCCGGCCGGACGGACAGAATCAATTTTGACCACGGATTCTTCATCAGTGAGTCCATCCTAGTCGTTTGAGACCAATTTCGGCTCAAAATTCGGAAATTACATACATCGTGACGAAATGATAACGCACTGTTCCCCAGAACGAGCGTGCAAAAAGCACTGGGGTGAAGGCTTTTGCGTGCAATTTCGTTGCCAAAGCGGTCATCTCCATTGAACATGCACGCAAAAGCTGCTGCCTTTACGACAGTACTTTTTTAGGTTTTTTAACATTGTTCTTTTGTTGCCTTCCAAAGATTCTGCTTGGAGTACTTACATTATTTTCATTTGAAATTTGGTGACCGCACAGAGGCCTAAATTGTGCTAATGGGCCTTCAGAATGACTCGAATAGAAGGCAATTTTAAAAAAGCAGTTATTGTAATTGATGTAAAATACAATGAAAGATGTCCTGAATGAGGAGAATAAAATTGTTATAGGAAATATCGGATTATATTTATATGAAGAGCGTTTTATGATTTTGCCTAAATGTCTGTAATTATCGAATTTTGTATGGAACGTTTTCGAACAATTAATTTTGCGAAATTCTGTTTTGACATTTACTGAGTAGGTAATATCTCAGCAGAGATCGTTATTCATTTATTCAGTTAAATAACGATGAGGGTTGAGGTGTGTCCTAATATAACCCCAAAAACTTTAGAATAGGTATGGGCAAATGAAAACATAATTCTTGACAACAATACATGATATGAAAGTGAGAAGAGAACAAAAAAGTATATAGATATATATTGTTCAATTCAGTGACAGGAGGCATGCCATTCATCGAATCTATTTTTGAACAGGTTGAATATTCTGTTGGGAAGGAATATCTGTTGTTGAGTCCTTTCGAAAGGTTCCTTCGATAGATTGGAAGGATGCCTTCTTAAACTGTTCGTATTCAATTATATATTTTTCATATTTTTGCCAAACTGGTCAGTTGGAGACTTGAAAGCAAATATAAGGTCAACGCGATCACGACGGTCGGCAGAGGTGGATATTCCAAATATGTTCAAAAGTTTTTTGTGAGATGATCTTGGGTAACCGAAAGACAAACAAGTAGCCTTTTGTAGAACGGGATTCAGTAAATTTTCATTCAACCTGGACTACAGTCACCAAACCTGTCCAGCATATTCCACTATTGGTAGCACATAAGATGAAACGGTGTGTGGTAACATGTGGGCACCTAGAACCCCTAATAAGAAGGAAAATATTTGTTTCGCTCTTGCAACAACATTTGAAATATGATCTGACCAAGCTAGATCAGAATAAATCGTAACCCCAAGGCATGTATGGCTTGAAACCCACTTCAACTGATATCCGTTGAAGTTATAAGGTAGGTGTGTGTTGTTTTTACTAAAATGTAACACAGAGCATTTAACGATGTTAAGAGGCAACAACTAGTTCTGGCATCAGTTCGAAAGGATATCCTGGTCTGTTAGTAGAAGGTAGGAGAGCTTCATTGTTAGGTTGAAAAACTTCGCATCATCCGCAACAAGAAACATTGTGGAGTCAGAAGGTACTGTTAATCTGATATGTACAAAAGAAATAGAATTGGTTCCAACACTGAGCTCTGCAGCACATCAGGAGTTACATATCTTTCTGCAGTTGAGTAAAGGTTTCCAACTCGTACTAGAAATGTTCGATATATCAAAAATGATCTCATTCACTCCAGCAATTTGCCGGGTATTTCAAGATGTTCTAGCTTTGCCAAGAGACGACAGTGTGGTACTCGTTTGAACGCCCTAGCAAAATCTAAAAAAACTACTTCAACTGGGTTTCTGGAGTCCAATGCTGTAGTCCATTCTGCAAGACATGATGAGAGGTGGTGGTAGTTGTAGAACTATGAGGAAGAAAGCCATGCTCCGAAACGGATAACAGGATGCTGATTGGTCTCGAAGATTGGGGTTATTGATGCAGAGAACCAATCGCTCGGGATGGCTGATATTTTCAGTGATTCCGAGTAGATAATCTTAAGTGGGACCGCAAGCGCAGAGGCAAAACGCTGAAGAAAAAGGTCCGTTACTCCGTCATTTCCTGGTTTTCTGTCAACCTTCATCTCAGATATCTATCTGAGCGTAACTTGGGTCATGCAGGAGTTTTTAGAACTTTATGCAAAGAATATCTCCAAATAAGTCTATTAAAAAGTTAAACTGCGTTTGGAGGGACCAATAAGCAGATGACTCCTTCGGCGATGAATTCAAACAAAAGAAAAGTTTCAGACCTCATGACAGTGCTTTTCTAGATTGAATTGAATCTGAATAGCTTTTTTTGATTTGTGCGTTTTGCATAGCTATTCGTGGCATAATTACTTGGCGGGTTATTATAATTTTTCAAACAACTTTTTTCGTAATGACCAGATAACCGTTTCAAGGAAACCTACATAAAATAAAATTTCAAAAAGCACTGCCGTGAAGGCAGCAACTTTTGCGCGCATGTTCAATGTAGATGACCGCTTCAGCAACGAATTTGAACATGCACGCAAAAGCTGCTGCCTTCACGGCAGTGCTTTTTGAAATTTTTCACTGATAAATTACTGGATTTCAATTCGATCAAATCTGTATTTTTGGAAATATTGGAAAAATAAAATTTTGAATGAGTATATCTACGGAATCATTGGGCGGATTTTACTCATTCACGAATTCGACCTTCGTAATTAAGCCCCAAACCTACTCTACAAATATCGAGTTTCTAAGTCGTTTCTTCCGGAAGTTATTGTGTTTACGGTCAGCCTAACGGCCGACTGCGTAAACACAATAACTTCCGAAAGAAACAACTTAGAAACTCGATATTTGTAGAGAAGGTTTGGACCTTAATTACGAAGGCCGAATTCGTGAATGGGTAAAATCCACCCAATGATTCCGTAGATATACCCAATCAAAATTTTATTCTTCCAATATTTCCAAAAAACAAGATCAGATCGAATTGAAATCCAGTACTTCATCGAAAAATAACAGTTCGAAGGTTCTTACAGAATTTAATGAGGATGATATGATAAGAAAATCATAGACATTTTTTTCTCAAATTTTTCTAATGACACGATTATCACGAAATTCCGCAAAAAGTTGTCTTTCAGCATCTCAAACCTAGCTGTGAAGTTTTATCAGGACTGAATCAGTGTTTCTCGAGTTATACCGAAAAAATCAACGATATCGAGAAGAAAACCTCGAAATTTGACATATTTTTTATGATCGTATCGAACTGAAATTTGAAACACTGCTGTGAAATGAAAAGCTCAAAGTGTGAGTGGAATTTTTTCTTATGATGAATTGTTTCCGGAAAAAAAATTTTTTGGAAAAAAATTCGGCTCAAAGTTGCGCGTCGTTATACTCCACCTAACTGCCAAGTTTGAATCCAATCACTCAAGTAGTTCCTGAAATAAAAAATAAATAACTTCAAAACTTCAAGTGCCTATAACTCCGAAACTATTCGACCGATTTGGCCCATTAACGAACTTAACCGCAGCATTTAAAACGTTTAAAGTTGCTAGTTTGCTTCTGTCGACAGTTACCGTGTCTACGGCCGGCCGGACAGAATCGATTTTGACACCGGTCTCGTCATCAGTGAGTCCAACCTAGTCGATTGAGACCATTTTCGGCACAATCATCCCAAATTACAGACATTTGGACAAAACGATAGCACGCTGTTCCCCTAGAACATGCGCGCAAAAACAACATAATCCAGAAGAAAACTTCGAAATTTGACATATTTTTTCCCGATATCTCCAAAACTTATGATCGTATCGAATTGAAATTTGGTACACTGCTGTGAAATAATGAGCTCAAAGTGTGAGTGGAATTTTTTTTGGATATGATTAAGGGTTTCCGAAAAAAAAAATTTTTTGGAAAAAACTTTCAAAAAAAATTTTTTTTCGAATTTACTGACAATATGATCCTGACGAAATTCGGCTCAAAGTTGCGCGTCGTTATACTCCACCTAACTGCCAAGTTTGAATTCAATCGTTTGAGTAGTTTCTGAAATAAAAAATGAATAACTTCAAAACTTCAAGTGCCTATAACTCCGAAACTGTTCGACCGATTTGGCCCATTAACGAGCTTAACCGCGGCATTCTGATGCGCAACCTATCCTGAAAGTTTGAAGTTGCTAGCTTGCTTCTGTCGACAGTTATCGTGTCTACGGCCGGCCGGCTGGCCCGACAGGATCGATTTTGACACCGGATTCGTCATCAGTGAGTCCAACCTAGTCGATTGAGACCATTTTCGGCTCAATCATCCAAAATTACAGACATTTGGACGAAACGATAGCACGCTGTTCCCCTAGAACATGCGCGCAAAAATTACACACTGAAGTCCTATTTATTTCACTTTCATTTATGCTGTGCTTCAGAGTAGTAGAATATATTTTTGCGCGCATGTTCTAGGGGAACAGCGTGCTATCGTTTTATCCAAATGTCTGTAATTTTGGATGATTGAGCCAAAAATGGTCTCAATCGACTAGGTTGGACTCACTGATGACGAATCCGGTGTCAAAATCGATCCTGTCGGGCCGGCCGGCCGGCCGTAGACACGATAACTGTCGACAGAAGCAAGCTAGCTACTTGAAACTTTCAGCATAGGTTGCGCATCCGAATGCCGCGGTTAAGTTCGTTAATGGGCCAAATCGGTTGAATAGTTTCAGAGTTATAGGCATTTGAAGTTTTGAAGTTATTTATTTTTTATTTCAGAAACTAATTAAGCGATTGGATTCAAACTTGGCAGTTTGGTGGAGTATAACGACGCGCAACTTTGAGCCAAAGATCGTATTGTCAGTAAATTTAAAAAAAAATTTTTTTCGACATTTTTTTACAAAAAAATTTTTTTTTCGGAAAGCATTCATCATATCCAAAAAAAATTATACTCACACTTTGACCTTCTAATTTCACAGCAGTGTACCAAATTTCAGTTCGATACGATCATAAGTTTTGGAGATATCGGGAAAAAATATGTCAAATTTCGAGGTTTTCTTCTCGATATCGTTGATTTTTTCGGTATTACTCGAGAAATACTGATTCAGTCCTGATTAAACTTCACAGCTAGTTTTAAGATGCTGAAAGACAACTTTATGCAAAATTTCGTGATAATCATGTTATTAGAACAATTTGAAAAAAAAAATTTCTATGATTTTCTCATAATATCATCCTCATTAAATTCTGTATGAAACTTCGAACTGTTATTTTCGATGAAGTACTGGATTTCAATTCGATCTGATCTGTATTTCTGGAAATATTGGAAAAATAAAATTTTGATTGGGTATATCTACGGAATCATTGGGTGGATTTTACCCATTCACGAATTCGGCCTTCGTAATTAAGGTCCAAACCTTCTCTACAAATATCGAGTTTCTAAGTTGTTTCTTTCGGAAGTTATTGTGTTTACGCAGTCGGCCGTTAGGATACGATATTTGTAAGGGCCTATTCAACTTAGGCTCGAAGGACCATGTTCATAATTGGCAATATTGGTTGAGTGTCAAATTACCAATTATGGGGATTTTGAAGATGTTGTACATGCAACCGACCGATCAGACTCAGCCGTTTTAAAGAAATTCTCAACTTCACAGTTGCATGTAATGATTGATCACTTTTGGGAATGATAATTTATTGATCTTAGCATTACATTTATATTAAACCCCCACCTAAGATCTACGAGGAACTATTTGGAAAGTGCCAACTTGCAGGAGAAGGCAATCGGAAGATTTTCCACTTTGTGCATAATTGCATTTTCATGATTCCTACTATCAATTATTCAGGCCATCGTATGCCTTCATGGTCAAAGTAATTGTTTGGCGACCTGAATATGATGTGAAGAAATCAACAAAGTTGGCCCTTGATCATTTCATGAAGTTGACAAATTTCTTTTAATAATTTCTCATAGGAAAGCTTAGACAGGACGCTACCTATTTTTAAGAATTATATACAAAAATTAATTCTTATTGAATTAAGGAAATTCCTGTTCAGATCTCTGAACGAGGGTAATGTTTCATTCCTGCTATCAACTCATTCCCAACTATAGCTTCGAGATCGCCAAGTATAACTATTTCATCCCGAATTGGCATTATGTCCGGAACGGTGTGGATGTTTGTATGAAAGTTCTTCTTTTCTTCGTAAGTCTCATCAATGTCTGATTCCTAAATACTGATAAAATGTCTTGGCTCGATGTGGTGAGAGTTTATTGTTACTTGGAGCAAGCTATGACTGATGTATATGTTATTTTCCTTATGTTCTGACGACCAAGCCTACCCACGCATGAAGCAGCTCTTTCATTTTTATCTTATGTGCTCTGAATTGAAATGTAGCTATCGTACCTTCATTATTCTTTTTATTCGACAGGACCTCGTACATAGTACATAATTTTACTCTGAGTTTCTTCATCTCAATGTGTTCCTTGATCTTTATCGTCCAGATTCTTCAATTTCGGAACTTGATATCAAGTACAGTTTGTTTCTTTTCCGTTTTCTTGCCAAGTGGACATCACTGTGTCATTTCACCTCAAGTAGAATGCTTTACTCGCCCCTAAAACCCTTTTCTTCCATCTGTAATTGGGACCTGCATCGTTAGCGACTGAAATACGCAGTCCACCCAGAAGCTGCGCAGAGAGCTAACGGTGAAATGCTATATCACTATGCTGGTGGTTCTCCAAAACAAACCCCTCCAACAAATCACTGATGCCGCGTGGTTCATGAGGAATATCAGAAAATAATTAGGGCTGAGAAAAAAAGTGAAACTATTCAAATGAAAGCAACAACTCACATAAGCTCGTTCATAACTATGAGTCAATACCTTAATGAACCTTCCGAAATGAAACTGCCGAAATTGGCTCTAATCACATACGGAGTATTGAAATCGGCTGCGCAACACTGAGTGCTGTCCACACTGTCCAATAACCAACACACAATCCCAAGGGAAGTGCACCAACTCATAAAAACCAAGACTGATTCCTGAATCGATTACCTACACTTCGAAAATCCAGCGCTTCAGAATCCAACATCTGATTCTCGACCTACCTACTAGATGCAGTCACTGCAAGAACGAAATGAATGTTTTTAAGAGCAAACAATACTTCGATTAAAACGGGGGGTGACTTTTAAAGGCCAGAGTTCGATTTTTCGACAAAAATTTTTGGGGTTCAAATAATTGAATAAAATTGTGAGAATGCGCAATGTTGCCACTTTTTATATTCGAGAGTTGTCGTGAAAATAAAACTGAAATGAAGTGAAAAAGGAAAGAATAACTAACATTGCGCATTCTCATTGAAGAATTAGGTACATCCCAAAACAAAGTTCAAAAAATAATCACTGAAGGCTGCAGATCGACACCCCGTTTTCTCGTAACCTCAGAGCATTTCCGATATTTGTCGCGGTTATTGGCAACTTTCAATTAGGCAGACAGCGAGAAATTATATTGACCTTGAGATATTGACGAGGTTTAATACAACTTGCATGTGGCTGTGTTGCCGAGCCGTAATTTACCAACACGTCGTAGTGTTTGCTCTTAAAGCTACACCTGCATTTATGGAACACTTCAAGAAACTCCGAATTTTGTACATTTATTATATTTTTTTTTAGATTTAAACTGCCTCACTCATTCGGTATTTCACAAAATATTCAAGATATAGTGATCGAATTGGCTTCGGAATTGTAAGAATTTCTTACATATTCATAACAGGTAAGCGATGAGCAAGAAACTTGAAAGTATTCACCCCAAAGGGGTAGACACCCCTGACTATCAAATCTTTAAATATACATCCGAAGGTGGACGATATGAAATTTTCCACATACCAACTTGAACAAACATTGGACGACATATTATTTTCCAATGATAGGGATGAAGCATCCCAAAACATCTCGAAATTCCTATTACGTTATTATATCTACAAGGACATAAACTGGACAACACAATTTTCCGCGGATGGATAATACATATACTCGGCTCTGTCGAGATATCCCCACTCTCGATATTCGATACTCGTAATCAACGTTTCTTCTCCTTTTCAAAAATATATTAAATGCATTAAGATTTTAATGAACAATTGCAATCAGAAGAGCAAGGAACTAGTGATGTTATATCTGGGAGTACGAATAATTAATTTTAATTTCGAATACCTATTGAATAAGTCCCGGGAAAGAATTATTCGAGTCGAGACAGGAAACCAAGGTTTCACCGGACATACACTGTATTACATTGTATCGACCAACAGGTCATTAAGAGCTTCAGTTATAACGAGCGTCTTTGAGAAATTGAGAACCGCGCTGTGATAAGAGATTTTTATGGGGAACGTCTTCAGACTAAAGAGTCGCATTGTACGGATAAAGGTTGCGATTTTCACAGGTCAGTTCGGATATTCTTAGTAACGTAGCGATAAGAAAACTACACGATAAATTTAACGGGCTAAAAATCCCTGGGAAAATTTTAGCTTGAGGAGACCAAAAAAGGGTAGGTGTTTTCCGTTGAAGTGAGAGGCACAAGAGAGAAAAGTCAAATTAGGAGTAACGTTTTGAAAGGGGGAAGGCCCCACGTTTGAGGAGTTGAAAAGAGTAAAGTCAGTTGCTAGCTAGACGTCGGGAATAGCAGCTTGGGGGTTTGTTTTGAGAGTATCAAGAAAAGTGGAACGGAACTTAAAGTTCGGAGCTTAGGGTCCGTGTTAGGGACAGATAGTAATAGCTTGAGGTAGAAAATTGCCGTTATTTTGTCGAAAGTAGTTTTCAGAGTCGACGATATTGAGCGCGAATTCGTGGCGGGAGTGCCGGAACACAGTGTTGATTTTCGAAGCGTGTGAATTTTATTTCAGGAACGCCGTGGGTCAACTGGGTTGCTATAGAGTCCGAAAGGTAGGAAAGGTTGCGATAACGTATTAACCCTTTTTGTCTATTGTAAAATATTACTAGGGTATTCTCCGATATTGGTGACAGCTCTCGACCCCAAATTGATTAAATGTGTTTAAATTTGTGAAATCTGTATAAATTCATTTGAGAACTGAGTGGTCTGACATCTTCGGTCGATCACCGTATGTGATAGTTGAAATTAGGTTAGTGATTTGATTTCCTTGAGTTCATGTGACTAGTCGGTATATTCTAATTGCGATTTGATTATCGCGAAGCCCTCCTATATCATGAATGAATTTTCGAAGTTGACTTGAGGTAAATTGATTAAGAGTAGGAGTTTGTAGAGTTTACTAAGGATTATGTGAATATAGTGTAGCGAATTCATCCACTTCAAGAAAAAGAGAGAAAAGGGCGTAGTCGGAACAGGAAATTCAGATCTCCGAAAAACCGTATAAATATATTTCGCTCCGCTCACAAAAATTAATCCATCTGCATTCACCGTTCACGTCACCGCTAAGAAGACATTCCACACGCCGCATTCCTGACTCGACATCTGCATTCATCGTTAACCTCGTTGATGCGAAGAAATTCAAGAAGATTCAGCGCTCCGAGAACATCTGGGTTTTTACCACCCTTGACGATGGAAGCGCCCTCGATAGTACCGACCGGCGCTCAAGCATCCCTGTCTTCACGATCGACCCCATCCCGGCGTCAGCGAAGAACTACCTGTCAACACTCAAGGGGTTTCACAACAAGAATTGTGAGCCTGTGTCTTTCAACAAAAAAATTTTTATTGCCTTTCGAATTCACTTTTGTTGTTACACTCGAGAGTGAAATAAACAAGCTAATCCCTTTTCTTTATTGCGTGTTTGATTTCACAGGACACACGACCCCACAAATTGGTGACCCCTGACTACCACAATGAGGAATAACAGTGGCGTAGAAGACATCAGGGCCGATCCGAATTCTTGAAGGAAGAAAGAACTTAACTCAATCAGCAAAATGCAGAGCGACGAAGCACAAATCTCCAGAGACGCAGTTCAGATGCCAGAATTCAATTCCACCGACCCGAAACTATGGTTCGCCATAGAAGAAGGAATCTTCACCAGTGCTGGCGTGACTTCGGACAAAACGAAGTTCGGAGACGTAGTAGGGGCCCTACCAGCAAATTTCGCGACCGAAGTGAAGAACGTCATCCTGAAGTCACCACCGTCTGAGGCCTACTTCAGAATCAAGACGGAGCTGATCCGACGGCTGTGTACATCCCAGGAAGAAAAGACACGCCGCCTTCCCGAAAGGGAATAAATTGGGGACCGCAAACCATCCCAGTTCCTCCGACATTTGAGGGGCCTAGCCGATGCCAACGTACCCGACACTTTGATGAAGACCCTATGGTTGAGCCGACTACCCAGACAGATCCAAGTAGCCCTCACCATCGTCAAGGACAGCGAGCTGGAGGACTTGGCAGCCCCCATGGATTCTGCTGGTATCACCTACAGTTTGGAAGCATGTCAGGAAGTGCACACAACCCTGTTCCTTCCAGTCGGGAAACGACAAGGGCAATCACCAATGACGGCTACTGATCCGAGCCCAACAGCGCGCCGAATCTTCAACTCTGCGTATTTCCTCGCAGTGCAACTTCTGAAAGACGAGAGAAGTCCGACTACACCCTCTCAGCAGCCAATGGCACAGAAATCGCAACATATGGTACAATCAACCTCTCGCTTAACTTGGGACTACGCCGCAATTTCACATGGAGATTCATAGTAGCAGATGTCTCCAAGCCAATCATTGAAGTCGATTTCCTCAGTTTCAACAATCTTCTGGTGGACGTGAGAAACCAACGCCTCCTGGACGGAACCACTAAGCTCACCTCCAGAGGAGAAGCCACACAATGCAACATCCTGGTCATCAAAACTATCAGTGGTTCATCCAAGTACCACGACCTCCTCATGGAATTTCCCAACATAACGAGACCTTAGGGGGACCCGATAAACATCAAGCATCATCACATTCAAACAACTCCTGGTTCATCACTTTCATCCAGACCACGACGCCTGGCACCTGAAGAACTCAAAGCGGCGAAGAAAGAATTTGAAGCCATAATCAATCTAGCAATTGAACGTCCATCCAAAAGTCCATGGTCATCCCCACCACACCTGGCACCGAAAAAGTCAACCGACAGTTGGAGACCCTGCGGAGATTACCGAGCTCTCAACGCCCGCACAATACCAGATTGATATTCAGTCAGGCACATTCGAGACTTTGCCCACATCCTGCAAGGAAAGAGCATCATCAGCACACTGGACCTTGTTCGAGCCTACAATGAGATACCAGTTGCTGAAAAGGACGTTCCCAAAACAGCCATTACGACACCCTTCGGAATGTTCGAATTTCCATTCATGTCTTTCGGACTTAGGAACGCTGCTCAAACCTTCCAACGTTTTATCGACGAGGTACTACGAGGACTTGACTTCTGTTTCAGCTACATCGACGATGTACTAATCGCCTCAAAATCCGAAGAAGAACACATGGAACAACTCAGAATGACACTAAACCCAGCCAAGTGTGTTTTCGGTCAGCCTGAAGTCAAATTCCTAGGCTACCTCATTTCCGCTGAAGGCACTCGCCCGCTACCAGATAGAGTTGCCGACATTTTGGCGTATTCTCAACCACCCACAGCCAAAGAACTCCGCCGATTTCTAGGTATAATAAACTTCTATCGTCGTTTCATACCCAGGATATCAGACACTCAATCACCCCTCAATGACCTACTGGTACCGAAGCTCAAAGGGAAGGCCAAAATAAACTGGACTCCAAAAAATTCAGCAGCATTCAAAGAGTGCAAAAAGAAGCTAGCTTCAGCAACTCTCCTCTCACACCCCAAGGACGATGCACCCCTCGCCATAGTGAGTGATGCTTCAGATACAGCAGTTGGCGCAACTCTACAACAACTTCACAATCAAGAATGGCAACCACTAGCTTTCTTCTCGAAGAAATTATCAGGAGCAGAAACCTGCCATGGAGCTTATGATCGAGAACTCCTTGCCATCTACCTCGCCATCAAGTATTTCCGGCATATGGTAGAAGCAAGAAATTTCACCATCTTCACGCACCACAAGCCTCTGACGTTCGCCTTCAAACAGAAGCCAGAAAAGTGCTCACCTCGACAGTTCCTAAACCTCGACTTCAACTCGCAGTTCACCACTGATATCCGCTATATACCAGATGATCAGAACGTCTTTCCCGATGCCCTGTCACGAGTCGATGAACTCTCAACTGCACTCGACTACGCAGCATTGGCCAACTCCCAGCAAAACGATAACGAATTGAGGAAACTTCTACATGGCAACACGGGACTTCAACTGAAAATGGTCAAGCCGCTAGTTTTTTTACCACTCTCGACGACGGAAGCGCCCTCGACAGTACTGACCGGCGCCTAAGCATCCCTGGCTCCACGATCGACCCCGGCCCGGCGTCAGCAAAGAACTACCTGTCAACACTCAAGGAGATTCACACAAGAATTGTTAGCCTGTGTCTCTCAACAAAAAGAATTTTATTGCCTTTCGAATTCACTTTTGTTGTAACACTCGAGAGTTAAATAAACAGGCTAATCCCTTTTCTTTATTGCTTGTTTGATTTCACAGGACACACGACCCCACAATAGAAATACCGATCATATGCGTGTAGCCTACCATATATATAGTTTTAATGTGCTTGGAATTTATTTTTTTCTGCTGATTCCTTATCACTCAGAAAAATATCAGAACAAAAGACTCTATCCTAGTGCATAGAGCACGAACTTTAAACAAAAAAAAATTTATTGCCTTTCGAATTCACTTTTGTTGTAACACTCGAGAGTAAAATAAACAGGCTCATCTCTTTTCTTTATTTCGTGTTTGATTTCACGGGACATACGACCCCACAATAAAAAAACCGATCATATGCGTGTAGCCTACCATATGGTTTTAATGTGCTATGAATTTATTTTTTTCTTCTGATTCCTTATCACTCAGAGAAATATCAAAACAAAAGACTCTATCGTAGTGCAAAGATCACGAACTTTCATCCCTTTCGGACAATTCAAGTAAAATAATGTAAGTTGAGATGAATTACTTTGGGATTGAAATTTAATCCTATTATTTTGAATGGTGACAGTTGGGAAATTAAGTAGATATTTGGTATTCTAGTTAGTTCTACAATAGAAATCAAAATCATTTACAAATGGTGTCAGAGATTACAGTTTGGATTGTTAGTTTCATAAATTTCAAAAGCAAAACGATAAAGACCCTATCAGTTATTACGAATGGTGACAAGCGTTGTGGGATTTTTTGATTTATTTTTCGGAGTAAAAGGAAGAGGAAGATGGTAGAGTTCTTATTTTTTTTGTTGTTCAATTCGATTCGAAAATTTTGAAAGCAATGATTAACCTGACGGTATTACTGAAAATATATTTGGATAAAAACATATTAATTTTTTTTTTCGGAATTAAGTTGGTTGGAAATAATTTTTGGTATTTCGGGATAGGAATAAAGTTCAGTAATACGGGCAGAGATTTTGCATATGAATAATTTGATTTGAGTAGCCATTATGTTACAAGTTGAGTGGAATGAAAGTGGAATAATTTCGGTGAAAAGTAGGACCAATTCAACGTTTGAAAATCAACATTTTGGAATAATTTTCTTCAGCATTAATTGAACATCCAATCAGTTGAGTCAAAATACGATTGTCAGAATATTCATTTTTTTAAAATTTTTCAGTTAATTTAACTAACCTCTTTGTTGGTGATTTTTGTGTTTTCAGGGCGGTTGTATAGACTATAAATTTTATCGGTTTAAAGAAAATTAAAAAGACGAAACTCATTTATTGTTAATTCAAATTATCTTAATTTCTTTGAAAAATCTGAACAGAAACACAAATTGGAACGGAAATCCTTGAAACTTGGTTCAAAAATCATGTGTCACTCGGGATTGATTCTTCTAGCTTTTTAGCCGGATCGGTTTGCACCAGGAGCTCGAAACGAGGGGTTGAAAGGGGAAGAAATTATTTCTCGAAAATTTATCACCGAATGTTCATGAAATTTTCAACATCCATTACTGTGTCAGAACCCAATCTGAAAAATTTTACTAGAATCATTTACGACTAACGGTTACCGAGTTATAAGGAAGAACGCTGGAAATTGTCATATCCCAAAAATACATAACCGCATTCGGTCCTAAGATGCAAATCAGTTTGAATTCAGTGAAATAATTTGACCACTTTTCATTCAGAATCATATATCTCAAAGCAGATGAAACGATTAATTAATAAATTTTTAATACATCGAGAAATATTCACCTGACTCGTTTGAACATTTGTTTACCTGTGAGTTTATACGAATCTATTTACATAAATCTTATTCTGGATAACCTTATGAATTTGAGTCAATTTCCTACCAAACTCACTCATTAGCCGCCTGCAAAAGACTAATGAATTAGAATGATTTTAAATTTCATAAAATCTAGCACAGTACCTGCACATACCTTTTTCTTGAAATATACGTGATTTGGGTTTTAAGCATAAAAGTGGTTATCAAATCTCATTCATTCTGAGATGTGAATATTATCGAGAATGCTTGGCTTCCATCCTATCATCTATTGGTGATTGGGATTGAATATCTTCGTTAATCTTTTATTTTGGCCGATCTTCAAAACTTCAGCTAAGGAGAGCCCGCTTCCCGAACGTTCGATGAACCTAAGTGGAGTAGCTGAATTAAGATATTGTTGTCGTCATCGTTAGGAATGGTAACTGTGAATATCGTTAATAATGCGACTTTTCAAGTTTCATATACATCGATCGCAGTTTGGTTATTTCAGCAATACTGCTCTGAAATTTTGATGAACAATATCCGTGGAAGGGAATATACCAATTGAGGAGAATTAACTCAGCACTTTCTCATCCTTCTCGTGAATACGTCACGACGTCACTGGAGAAAAAAATTTACGTTTGGACACTTAACACCCTCTGGAGTGTTTCTGACAACGGAATTCCTCTTTCAGTGTTAGTGATTCGATTTAAACTTTCGCAAGATTTGCTCATATTGTATGGTACTTTATTTTGTTGATTATTCCTAGGCTTTAGTTTGTTCAAGTTAAATCTTAAGTCTTAAGACGAACTTCCATCTATTTTGAAACGTAAAATACTCAACTAACTAGCGGAATATTTAAGCGTTGATCACTATTCAATAGTGAAAAGCTAAAGCGGAAAAACTACTAAAAGCTTTATTAAAAAGCGGAACTGGAAAATGAGTAACAATATATCAATATATCTCCTAGACGAACATATAAATACTCATTTAACAAGAGCGCAACAATACGGGTATCAACACATGCTGTCCTCACATCAGGCATAAATGTCAAATTATTTATTGAAGGAAATTTGCGTAAATATGATTATTCGAAAAAAAGTCATCATCTACGTGTACAAAAGAAAATAAAAACTAACATAAACAAAAATATTTATTGCGTAGGCAAAGGACGCAGTCTTGTGACCGGTCGTTGTTATACACCCTGTGGTGTTTTTACTGAAGCGGATCGAATTACTCCATCCTTTCCAGGAAAAACTTCAACAACAATGCCCAATGGCCAGTAAAGTACAGGTGTATTTTCATTCATAAGAATGACGATAGTACCCACTTTCAGGGGTTTGGAAGACAAAGTCCACTTTGTTCTCATCTGAAGTTGACTCAAATACTCATTCTTCCAACGCTTCCAGTAGATTGAACTATTTGATCTAACAATTGCTTTCTATCTAGTTTATTAATTTTTATGTCAGAGGCATCAGCAGTGGGTGAAGATTGTAGATTATTTGACGTGAAACGTGGTAGATCGTGGATCGATGGGTGACTATTCAAAAGAGCCTCTATTTGTGTGAGAACTGACATAAATTCTTCATACGCGAGAATCTGGAGACCTATGGCCTTATATTAATGATTTTTCATGGATTTTATGTTGCTGTCCCAGATACCACCCATGTGAGGTGCCAGGGGTGTATTAAATTCCGAAGAAATCTGATTTTCCAACAGCATTTTTTATTGACTCTACGTAAAATTGTGAATTCGCAATCTCTTTGAGTTCGTTTAGATATCTTTAAGAGCCTATGAAATTCGATCCTTCATCTGAGTAAAGCGTTTTTATTGTATTCTTTGACGAATCATATTTCTGGCTGAAATTATCCAATATTTTTGTCTCAATGATGAATTCAATAAATGTGCTCCAGTGTGAAAATGTTGAAATGTTTTCTGTGATAATGATCAATAATAATTCGAACAGAATGTTCATTTTTAGGTAGAAGAAAAGAGTGTTTATGATCAAAGCCTATCTGAGTATTAATGAGTCGACCTCCTACCCGAATGATTTTTTGGCAGTCTAAAAAAGGTGATAAATTCTTATACGGTGCAGGTGTACGTTTGCGTTTTTCTAAAGCACTGTATAGTTCTCTGAAATGTTTATTTTGCGATAATTAAATCAAATACAGTTCTGCATTGTTCATATCTGCAACAGATATTTCTTGGGAATTTTGAATTAATCGGTTGAAGCGCAAAACGAAAATCTTGCAGCGACACAATTTAGGGAAAGAGGAGAATCTAGGCATAAGATGACAAAAAATGTTTTCTGAAGTATCAACCACAGAAATAATTCAATTATTTTGCCTTTCCGGTAAATCATTAGGGGCCGTATTTATAGTTGTTCCCTGAGGCTTCCTTACTGAAGGCCGCCTTGAATTTGTTTTTCTATGGAAACAAATACAAGTTTGTTTGCATAGAAACATAGAAATGCAAATTCAAGGCAGCCTTCAGTAAGGAAGCCTCAAGGAACAACTATAAATACGGCCCTAAGATATTCTACCTTTTCTATTGACATAAGGGGCCTTTTTTGACTGTCAAGTGTCAGCCACTGGGGGCCTGTAAGCCAAAGTTCGCTTACGTCCATGATTTCACGAGGATATTTTCCTCGAGAAATGATATCTGCCACATTTTCTCGACCGTGTACAAAATACCAGTTTTTAGACTAGATACTATTCTGTATCATCGATACGCGATTGGCGACAAACGTCTGCCATTTGTGCGGTGAATTTGAAATCCAAGCAAACACAATTCTTGAATCAGTGCAAGCGACTATTCTCTCAACATTCAATCGAGCTACATATATAGATTGAACATATTTCAACAACTTCGACAATAGCACTGCGGCGCGTAATTTCAATCTATGGATGGAAACAACTTTCAATGGAGATACCTTCGATGTAGAAGTAATCAAATTGGTATAAATTTTTGTTCCAACGATAATGCGGAAATAAACAGCGGCTCCATAAGATTCTCTACATGCGTCAGAAAAACCAACCAATGAAATTGAATTCTTGCTATGGAAATATTTTTCAAAATAGAGATTTCCGATTCAAATTAATCCCATTTGTAGGATATATTTTCTGGGATTTCCGTGTCGCAATCTAATTTCAAAGACCATAAATGGCGTATAAATAATTTTGCGTTCAATAGCACTGGTCGTAGAATACCCAAAAGGTCAAAAATTCTACTTATTTTTGATGGAGTTGAACTTGGCTATGCGATTGATGTTTAGGTGAAAAGTTGAAAATATCAAAGAATTGTATGCCTTTTTCAGACTGCCAACAAAATCCCAAAACAAATCTTGAATCATTTTCAAAATGAACCATGGGGGGCGAGCATTTGTGTTTTGAAATATACGACAATAACTCTTTAGAGTTCGTTTGCCATTCCGTTATTTCGAAATAACCAGATTTAAACATATCAATTAATTCGGTATAAAAAAGTTCAGCCTCACCTATCCCTTCTACACTTGTAGTCAAATCATCTAAATACAGATCTCGAGATTTGGTTTTGAATTTTTAGACTCGCCAGAGGCCAATTGTTTCACAACTCTTAACGCTAAAATTGGGGAAGATTCAACACCAAAAGCTACCGTGGTTAGTTCATGAACTAACTCTGAGATTGTGAGATTGAAAGAATCCGCTAAATTGGAGGGATCTATCTTGAATCGAAGTGCAACTTCAAATCTCCCGGTGATCGCCCTAGAGTACGTTGCTTTCAAAATATCTTCACAAGCAACATCATCGCCACTAAAACGTTTTTTTTCAGGTATTTCCTCGAGCTTAATGAAACTCTTCAACATTTTTTCTAACACTGCATTATCAACAGTAACATGGAAAGAATTCGAAAAATGTAAATCACATGAATCAAAGCAATTCTCCCACAAAGAACATATCCAAATGAGGTATCGAGTGTGTAGAGGCTATTCGTTTCATCAACTACTTTATTACCTTTCAGAAAAGATGTAAAAATGGTTGTCCCTAGGATACCATCAATACTGCCAGAATCAGTTAGATTCTCATCTGCTAAAGGCAGATTTCCAATGAAATTCAACTCTTTTATTGAAACAACGTAGAAGGGCAATTTTGATGTCAAATTCTCTATATCTAATGCATCGAGTTCCATTCGAATGTCTGAATCGAAACGAGAAGTCATAGTAATTCTTTGGGCGATAACCTTGATGGGCGTGTTAACATTTCCTATGCTAGTTACAGACATATTCCTCTTTTTATGAGGAATTTTCAGGCGTTTACAACATTCAACAGACAGAAAATTGTCCTGGCTACCACTATCTAAAAGTACCCGAATTTTAGAGGGATTTCTATCAGCACAAGGAATTATAACCTCAGCGGTTGGCAATAATGTTACTTTTGACTTTTCTATGAGTGGATTAACGGTATTAGCGGAAACCAAACTAACACTATTTTTGGTCTGATCATTGTTATCCGAATCTCGATCGGCAATTTTTGTTTCATTGTGTAAGACTTTATTATCAAAATGTAACAGTGAATGATTTCTTTGTTCACAACTATTACAAGTACTCAAGGATTCGCACGGATTTATTATATGTTAACAACTCAAACAGTTCACAAGTATAGAAACTTTTCTCTTACTAACTTATAACGATGGTTAGGCGATAATTCAATTGATCTTGGACATTTCGAAATCAAATGAGAATTTTCTCCGCATATAGAACAAGGAAAATGAATGTTTCTTTCTGCGGTAGCGATTGCGCTGGACGAAAAAGAAGAATAGGATCCTCGTGGTTTCGACAGATTATTACTTGAAATACGTGCATGTGAAAACGTAGATTTACCCAGAAGTTTCACTTCTTTTTGAATGGACTTAATCTTACTCCCATAGGTTGGAATTTCATCCGTTACTAACAACATTTCAAAAAGTCTCTGTGAACTATCATCCAATTTTGATAACGCACTTGAGACCAACTAAAAATCGGCAAGATCATCCAAGGAGAGCTGTATCAATGCACTAACTGCAACATCAAAATTCTATAAGAATGAATTGAGATTTTGAACCGATTCGGAATTGAACTGTTTGAATTCAATGATTGATTTAAAGTAGGTTGTTGCAAGTAATCTCTCATCTTGGAAAGTGTCCACCAAAATTAACCATATTGTTTCGTAATTCTCCGCCACTGGAGTAATTCCCGAACACAAAATTTGAGCGCAAACTCGCAATTTACTGAGGAAATAATGAATTTTACATCTGCCCTCTAAATCGGGCTGGTCAAGAACACAACTTTTAAAATTTTGATAGTAAATTCGGCATAACTTCGGATCGCCCGAAAATTCAACTAAATCAATTTCAGCTAATTTTGGCTGTGTTTTCATTGATTCTATGTGAATACCACTTCCGTCTTTTGACATATTTTTGGAAAAGTCTATGATGTGACAGTGTGAATCTTCTACGCTTTCAACTACTCGATAGTCTGGGATGAAGTTAGGTGAAATTTCCAAACTCAATAAATTAATAGTCAACGACCTCCATGAGTTGGGTTTTGGATTTTTCCAAATTATTCAGACCTTTTTGGAAGTATTCTGCGATTTTTGGTTTATCCAAATCTTGATTATAGTCAAACATTCTCTGGAACCGTTGGAACATCTTCTTCCTTGCTTCCAAAACCTTCAATTTATTCAATTTAGATTCAGGTACCGCAGTATCTGATTTTGACATGATTTTGCCTGGATCACTCAAACTATGAAATTCAAATTATGCGATTACAGATTGTGGAGACAACAAATGTTGAGGTTATAGATAAACTATAGAATTCACTGCGCAGTATGTGAGAACATATGCTCGTAAACTGGCAATCCAACTAAATAAGCATAAAAACTCGAGAGGACCGAATTTCAACAATTTGCAATGAAAAAATTCCGGTTCGAAAAGGGACCAAATGTATTTGGTTTCAAGTGGACTGTATGATAATTTTGGCTGATTCTCTTCCTGCAAACGGTGAAATTGGTCTTACCTGTGAATAAGCGGTGGACCGGCTCGTTTTCTTTCGAACTCCTAGAGATAAGAAAGGGAAAAATCTTTCTATGTAGCGGTGTACTCCAAGAAACAGGCGCTAGCGGAAAGTCTAATTGGCACTATGAATTCAGCGGAAAATCTATCTAGTATTTAGCAGATTTTCTATCTATAGAATTAAGCGGAATTTCAATCTATTTTAAAGCGTTAAACGCTCAACTAACTAGCGGAATATCTAAGCATTGATCACTATTCAATAGTGAAAAGCTAAAGCGGAAAAACTGCTACAAACTTCAGTGAAAAGCGAAACTGGAAAATGAACAATATATCAATATATCTCCTTGATGGACATTATATACCCTTTCGTACATCTGAGATGTTGAAAGCCTCACCTGAAACGAAAAATACTTCGATCTCTTTGTCCATTCTAAAACATGCGCATAACGAAATCTACACTGTCTTTGAATCTATGTTTTCTAGTTATCTTCGACTCCGTCGTGTTAATCGATTCATTCACAATTGTCGCTCAGGAAAGACTGCGTCTATCTTGAAGACACAATGCCTCACCGTGGACGAGTTGAATGGGGCCACAACAGCACTAGTTCGTGTCGTCCAAAGTGTGCACTTTGCTGAAGAATTAAGGTCGCTTGGGAGGGAACGGGCTCCTTCTAAGCGGCCTCAGTCTCTCACCCCCTTCATAGATTCACATGGTATTCTCAGGGTGGGCGGCAGATTGAAATTTGCTGGGTTGAATTATGATCCAAGACACCCTCTTCTGCTTCCTAAGTCTTGTTTCCTCTCAACACTGTTATGCAAACATTTTCACTTTACTTCCCTCCATTCTGGACCTAATCATGTTCTGGCTTTGGTACGAAGATCATTCTAGATTCTTCCATGTAGCTGCTTTATTCGTTAGTGTATTCGAGAGTGTAAAACTTTTTCCATATATCGAACGTCTTTCTTCCAACCAAGGATGGCGGAACTTCCACCATCGCATGTTAATTTCTCACGCCCCTTCAATACCGACGGAGTTGACTTCGCTGGAACCTTTATGGATCGTGATACGAGACTTAGAAAGTTTCGAACCACTAAAGGGTACTTGGCACTGTTTGTGTGCACATCAACCAAGGCGATCCATTTGGAGTTCGTTTCAGAACTGAGTGCATCCGCTCTCCTAGCCTGCCCATCACGGTTTATTCCTAGCTGGGGTTTACCTTCTGAAATTCTTTCAGACCAGGGACGTAACTTCATTTTGCTGCAAAGTAACTGAAAGAAGCGTATTGCTTTTTAATGAAGCATAATAATCAAATTGCAGACTTCCTTGCAAAAGGTGAAGTAGAATGGCGCTTCAATCCCCCATATGCCCCCAACTCCGGTGGCCTTTGGGAGGCTGGGGTTAAGTCTGCAAAATTTCTTCTAATACGAATGATTGGTAAGGAGCTTTATACTTTCGAAGAGTATTGTACTGTTTTTTGCCAAATCGAAGCGGTTCTAAATAGTCGTCCCTTGTTCCTTTATCTGCTGACTCATCTGAATGCGATTACCTATCTCCGGGTCATTTTCTTGTCGGTACGCAACTCCTTGCGGCGCCTGAACTTCCACTACCGGAAAATTAAACTGTGCGTGATAGATGGACTCGCTTCAGACAGATGGTGCAAGCCTTCTGGAATCGTTGGTCAAAACAATATTTGAATACGTTGATGCAACGACATAAATGGACAAGTTCCACTATTCCGAAGATCGGTGATATCGTGTATGTTCGCGATCCACTAGGTTGGCCACTGGGCCGCGTCAAAGCTTTGAATGATTCATCTGATGGTTTTCCCCGTGTAGCTGTTTTTAGAACTGCAAATTCTAATATTTGTCGCCCTGTTAATTGTCTTCTATCATTAACAGGCGAGTGAGGTTTCCCCTATAATTGTTTTATTATTATTTCGTTCAGTGTTTCTATTCACTCAAATCAATGCTGATGTCAACTGTTTTTTTTATTTGATTTAAATTTCTCAATATGAATTCGGTGGGCGGTATGTTGACGCCAATATCAATGAATTGTTTAAATTCGGCAGAATTCTCATTTCGCGATAATTTCATTCGATTGATTTATCGACAGATGTCGTACACCGACCGTTTCGGTTGATTTATCTTATCTAAAAGAACAATGTGTTCGAAAAAATTAAAATTTAATTATAATTAGAATTGTAGCTCTCACGTGAGAATTCGTAAAGCTTCCGAGTGTCGTAAATTAATAAGTTTAAAGTTTCCGCTATAACAATAATCAGTTTCCGATTAAAAACAATTCAACCGTTCGTTACTATGAAGTGCGAGCTATGTTTCGTTTCCTACACTTTGGGATTGAAAAGTCATCAAATAGAGCAGGACCCCCACATTTGGAAGAAATGTCTACACAACTCCCGTCCTCTGGCCAGTTGGACTTCGGAGAACATCGAGAGAAACCTTCAAACAGCAAGCCTCACAAATCCAGGTAGGATTAACTTCTTTCTTTGATGGTCTTTTACAGTTTTCTCAATTCTCCTAGCGAAAAAAATAGTCCACTCGAATCCTCAACCGTCGATATATGAAGGTTCTGGTGACTTGTTCTATATTATTCTTTTCAATACATCTCCCAAGATCAATTCGTTCCAATACACATCTCAAGGATAACTTCAATATTTGTTTACCTTCCTTCAAATCTAAGTGACTAACTCGAATTTCCCAGGTCAATTTATCAAACTAATTTAATACATATTTCAATGCATATTTTAAAAAAATAACATATATTCGTCTTATGAAATCTTGAATTTGCAACTGTAAAAGTGTCATTATTTGACAAATGACAATACTAACCGTGACGCTTAGTAGTGTCTTAGGCCCCGCCCATAAAATGCAGTTATCCGATTGGTCGAATATACCTGAATTGGTGTTGAAATGTTCACCATATTCTGGATTTTTCGAAAATATTAGCAATTCGATTGAGATATCGTTTTTTTCAATGGGAAGTAGGGTGATATTTCATCCCCCTATGTGAATTTACCGCTTTTTCCTAACTCTTACGGCTACGAAGGGGGTCGCTGATATGTGGGACGACTTTTTCGACCCAGCGTCACATTATTCAATGAGTAAAGTATAGAAATAGAATGATAAGTTGATCACAGGATATTGAATATTTGAAAAAAAAATCGAAATTTTTTTCACTATGTTTTAGTGACATGATTACAACGAAATTTCGCAAAATGTTGTCCTTCAGTATCTTCAAACTAGACGACGAAGTTTCATCATGATTGAATCAGTATTTCTCGAGTTATACCGAAAAAAACGCTCCAAAACTAATAGCCGTATCAAATTGAAATTTGGTACACTGCTGTGGAGTATGAAGCTCAAGGTATAAACGAAATTGTTTCTGAATGTGATTTATAGTTTCAGAAAAAAAATTTTGTTCTAAAAACATTTTGAAGAATTTTTTTTTATCATTTATTAATTAATTGACCAAACGACCCCCGTGAAATTCCGCTCAAAGTTGCGCGTCATTATGCTTCAACTGCCAAGCTCCAATCCAATCGCTCAGCAGTGCCTGAAATGTCAAGGAAATAACCTCAAAATTTCAAATGACTGTAACTCCGAAACCATTCGGCAACTTCGTCCCATTAACGCACTCAGCGGCCACATTCCAATGCGCGACCTAATCTGAAAGTTTCGAGTCGCTAGCTGGCTCTTTTTGACAATTATCGTGTCGTCCAGCTGGCCGGCCATCCGTCCGTCCAGCCGGACAAATCTATTTTGACACCGGATTCTTCCTCAATAAGTCCAACCTAGTCCTTTGAGACCATTTTCGGCTTCTGAAATCACAGATGTTTGGACAAAACGCTATTTCCCTAGAACATGCCCGCAAAAATGACATACTTCAGGAAAAGATAATGATTCAAAAAACATCGCTGTACATGAGACACAAAAAGAGCGTCGTAGAGGATACAATCAACATTCGAAAGCATGAAATTATTCCGATAATGAGAAACGAAAATGACAAGGTACTTTGTTAATTGAAACTGTATCGAAAAGATATTTTTATGAAGAATACGTTTTCTTCCCTAAAGCATTTTTCAGCTGATGCTCGCTACCATTTATGATTTCGAAGAAGTGGATCAAGTAGAAAGAATAATATTTCCAGAGATGAATAGGTAGTTGCAAGTAACGTAGAAATGATTTATTGATCAATACTAACGACCTCTTGGTTTATCAACTTAAACCTTAAATGCCCTTCCGGCCGACCTTAAACACAACAACTTTCGAAAGAAACCACGAATTCGTCAATGGGTAGTGTCCACCTGATGATTCCGCACATATACCCATTAAAATTTTTATTTCTCCAATATTTCCAAAAGTATAGATAAGATCGAATTAAATTCCAGTATTCTGTCGAAAACTGAGAGTTTGGAACTTCGTACAGAATACCATGCGGATAATATAAACAGAAGATCATAGAATATTGAATATTTGAAAAAAAAATTTATATTTTTGAATCGTAATATTACACGATCATCACGAAATTTCGAAAAATATTGCCCATCAGCATTTTCAATCTAGCTGCCAAGTTTCATTCCTATTGAATCAGTAATTTTTGAGGTATTCCGGAAATAACAACGATATCGACAAAAAAACCACGAAATTCCATATATTATTTCACAATATCTCCAGAAATTATAGTCGTATAAAAATAAAATTTGGTACACAGTATTTTTGGTACGCTGATATGATGTTCAAGATGTAAGGGAAAGTTTTTCTCGGATTCAGTGAACACTTTCCGAAAAAAATAATTTTTTCTAAAATTAACTGACAGTATGACCTCAACGATATTCTGTGAAAACTTGTGCGTCGTTATGCTTCAACTAACTGTCAGATATTGATTCAATCGCTCAAGTAGTTCCCGAGATAGCAGGAAATTAATCTCCAAATTTCAGATGACCATCACTCCGAAACCATTCGACCGATTTGCCCCACCGCATTTCAATGCGCGACCTAATCTGAAAGTTTCAAGTCGCTAGCTTGTCTCTTTAAACAGGAGATATAGTGACTTCTGTATCATAATATTTCAAATTTTTTTTTGCATATCACGTCACGAATTCTTCATTTTTCTAATCGAAATGGTTCATTCGAATCTTAAAGCATTTGCTGAAATAATGTTGGCTACTGTAATAAATTTTTGAAAAGGAGAAGAACCGGTGAATACGAGTATCGAAAGTGGGGATATCTCGACAGATCCGAGTATATGTACCATCAGAGGAAAATTTCGTTACCCAGTTTATGTCGTTGCTCATATAATAACATAATAAGAATTTCGAGATTTTTTGGAATGCTTCGTCTTCATCATTGGAAAATATTATGTCGTTTAATTTTTTTTAAGAGCAAACAATACCTCGAATATAACGGGGTGACTATTGGAAGCCAGAGTTCGATTTTTTTTTTTTTTAATTTGATGCAAATGGTTGAAAAAAATAGGAAATGCGGAATACGCAATGTTGCCACTTTTATATTCAAGAATTTTTAAGAAAATAAAACTGAAATGGAGTGAAAAATGGGGAGATAACTAACATTGGGCATTCTCTCAAAAGAATTGAGTACATCTCCCCAAAAAAAAATTCAGAAAAAACTCACTATCGCCTGCAGATCGACAGCCCGTTTTCTCCTATGAACGTCGAAATTTCTTCAAATTCTAAGCTTTCACGCGACTATGTAGGCAACGTTGAAGCATGTACACCGCGATGCAGTTGCCTGACTTTGAGATATTATCGAGGTTTGATGAAACTTGAATGTGGCTGTGCTGCCTAGTCGAAATTCAACACCAAGTGGTATTATTTTCTCTGAAGAAGGTACAAATCTCAAACATTTCATACCGTCCATCTTCGGACGCATATTGAAAGATTTAATATTTAGCGGTGTCAGCTCCTTTGGGGTGAATAGTTTCAAGTTTCTTGCTTGTCACTCATCTGTAATAAATGTGTTAGGAAATCTGGTGCCGATTCGATCACCGTATATTGTATATTTTGAAAAATACAGAGTGCGTGGTGCAACTTCGATCTAAAACAGACCTACGCCATTTTTCTTGAAAACGGTAGCTATAATACACTGTTGTTTGGGACGCAAATTTGTAATGAATGTGTTTCAAAATTCTGATTTTTAAAGAATGCTATAAATATATATAAAATAACACATCATCATCAGGACCCTAAAGGTGACCTACCGTACCTGTCAACACCAGCCGAAATTTACGACCAGAATAGTTAGTCGTATCTTTCAAGAAAAAAAAATTCCCTTGTAATTTTTTCGATATTATTTTTACTGTTGAGAGCTGAAATTAAACAAGATTGATCCTTATCTGTTGTTATGTGTTTAATTCCAAGGGACACCCACTCCGATATATACTGTTTTTTGAAGAAGGAAACGTAAAAAAATACTTCAGTATTATTTACCTTTTGATACAGGGCGTTCTCTGAGCTCAAGGAGCATTATTATTATTATTATTATTAACGAAAATTTATGAAAGGGGAGATAAAAATCACCCTGCATGTGATACAAAAGAACAAATGAAAATATAACAAAAACAGTAAGAAAAAACAAATAAAAACAGTACAATCTTGCGGTTCTATTATATTTTAAACCATACTAGATTTCACGGATTTAGGTGATTCATTTCAGTTTTGAGAGGAAAATACATTCATTTATGTTTTTCCGGTTATCCAAGGCTTCATGTGAATACCTCAGAAGCTTAAAGGTTCTGTGAGTTAGGATATCGAGTTAGTTCTGTGTAGGTTCTGTTATTGTTTCTTCTCTGGTGACCGGTACCAATCATTGTATTTATTTCTACCGACGCGACATTCATTCGAAAGCTCTAACCTAAAAAATGCATCACTCACCACTAACTCGGCAGATATAGGATTGAATGAAAGACAATCAATTTCAGCCCCATCAAGATGACTGTTTGAATGAATGTCAGAAGGATTGTTGACGTTCCACAAAGTACAAAAACTATTTCTTGTACTCATTCCAACTGCCAATATGGATTCCTTCCAGGGATGCCAGTCAATCGACTGAAAATATAAAGAAATTGAAAAATGGCAAATTGCTGGGATATAAGAATGTAGCTTTATTTATAGATCCAACTCACCAGTATCGGATGAGGGCCACAATATAGTTGACAAATATTTACCAACATTGGTATACTCCAGATTTTTAAAAAACAGTCAATTCCATTGGTAGCTAAATAATTTTCATTGCATGAAACCATGGCACTGAATATGATTCCTTTGTGTGCATGGCATATAGTGTTGATGTCAGTGAGGTCATGGCTCCATAATTTGATCATGCCGTTTGAATGGACCGTGATCAAGAAATATCTTGTGTAGGCTATATAGCTGACTTTGCCCCTAAGCGGTATTGTTTTCTGGGTCAACATCTGTAAAATACTAGAATTCAAACTTTCATTGACCTGATTCTTTCGGAAAAGACAAAAGGTCAAGTTCATGACATGGAATCAATTGAAAAATCAAAAGATATCCCACCCCGATTTAACCTGGTTGTTCTAATAGAATTGATATCGAAGAGAATTCATAAATTAAACTTTTTTGAATTCAGAGGAAAAACTCGTTCTAATCCCCAAACAAATCATCAAAAACAACAACAATTTATTGGACGTGCTTCCTTTTGTATACGTGGTATCCCAAAAAAAAAGATGGGAGTTGTTTCTGAGTTCGATATATACTGCCAAGAACTAAACCATTTTACAAAACACAAAAATAAAGAATTTTGTATCTAATATTCCTTGTATTTGGGAAAACACAAATACAGGAGAAACATTACTGTCTTTACATATAAGGAAACTGAAATACAAAAATCTGAAGAATTGTGACATATACAATGATCTCGAATTAGCGGATCATGTATAATCGCCCGATGGGTAACACATGTTTCGTTGGGATCATACAAAGATGCTCATGACGGAACCAGATAATTCAAAGAAAAAATCAAGGAGTCCTTCTGTATTTTGCTGAATGAAGAAACTGATTTTTTCTATTGTTTTAAAGTTATGGACCATATACTAGGAATAGTAGAATTAGGCAAATAATAAAGTGAGTCTGCGTTTCTTCGATTTCCAAAATGTCAATTTAACATTTAACTTCTTGATGAAAAAATCAGATATCGACGCCGAAATATTACAGTTCCATTAGTTAATCGTTTTTATTGTTTTCATATTGTTTGATACAAACTTTTCTTGACAAATGATAGGAATCTCATAATCCGGAATGGCAATTTCCATAAAATAAAGTTCATATTTGGGTAATATTCAAAAGATTTTTTCTCAATAAAATCCAAAAACTCTTAAGAAAAAAGAAAGAATGAAACAGTATAAACTACTTTCTCAATGTTATGCATTGTAATGTTCAATATTGGCCGAAAAAATTTACTTAATATTGGACCAATATCAGCGATACCATTGATAAACAATATTGGCGCAATCCACTTATCCCAAAATTGTTCCAATATTGGTATGAATGTAATTTACAACATTGGCCCCAACACTTTGCCAAATATTAGACCAATGTTGACTATACCATTGATAAATAATATTTGGCAATTCACTCATCCCAATATTGGTCAAATAATTATGCCCAATATTGAACCGATATTGGCGATAACATTGGTAAACAATATTAGCGCAATCCACTCATCCTAATATTGGGCCAATATTGATTGCAATGTAATTTAAAATATTCGCGCAATCCACTCATCCCAATATTGAGCGAATATTGGTAGCACTGTAATTTGCAGCATTGGTCAGAAAAATATGCCCAATATTGGTGATACCATTGATAAACAATATTGGCGCAATCAACTTATATTGGGACAATATTGGTAGTAATGTGATTTATAATATTGGCTAAAAACTATGCCCAATATCGGACCAATATTGGCGATACCATCGACAAACAATATTGAAGCAATCCATTTATCCCAGTATTGGCAATAGTCCTAATTCCCAATATTGGCCTTATCACAAATTTCAATATTGGGCCAACATTGGCGTATACTCGATTTTCGATGTACGATGAATCTATATTGGGCCAATATTGAATCAATGTTTAGCTAACATTGTGTGCTACTGGGGAAGATACAGAGATCTCCGAATGTGTGTAGATTACCCGATCAATACTATCAGTGATCGAATAAAGACAAAGGTTTCCAAACTATAGTTGATAACCGTGGTTAAGTGAACGAATGGGCATGGTTAGGAATCGTGTTAACTCGATCATGTTTTCGTTACTGAGGTAAATGCATTCAAAAGGAACGATTCACATGAACACACCATGTATTATTTACACAATGAAAATAACTTATTCTTATTGTAATGAAACTTTTCGTGATATTCATGAACGTTGAATCTTCTGTATAACCGATGGATTATTGGAGAATGTTCTGAAATATTCAGTTCTGAGATTCTCTACCCTGAATATCACACGATACATCACTTGCAAGCATACATGATATATGTATTCTTGCAAGTGAGTCCTTGCTGATACTTTCTGACACGTATCTTCTTGTGAAGGAGAAGCAGAATTCATTATTGGTTTGAATTGTTTCGAAATAAGCATACGCTACACTTTCTCACCTTATAACCAGTGATATCATAGATTCCAATAGTTTTATGCTTGAGTGACAGAGCCAATCTATTTCCTTCCTTATTCCATTTGAGACAATTTTCCAAATTTACCATGAGATGTATTCGGTGTGCCTTGCAGGTATCTGGATTATAAGTATGAATGCAACCATCCTTATGAATGGCAGCAATACACCCAGAAGCTCCCCAATCTACTCCTTGCCTATAGTCTGAAATGTCATTTGTTAAAAGAAAGGGATAATATATATTCGAAAATTCTAGAGAAGCATTGAGTTGAGGTCAGGAGAAATGATCACCAACTGATAAGAATTAAGTCTGTCAATGAGTTTTCCCAATAAAGCATTTGGATGGTAGTTCTCTATTACGGGTGAAAGTAAGAGATATCTGAGTGAAACTTGTTAGACAAGTAAGAAAGGGTATCACCGTATTTACAAGTTTTTAAATACTTATTCTTTTTTACTTGAGCTGAACCCGGAAGAATGGAAAGTAAAAGAAAGTTCTAGAAAAGCACTGACATAAAATTATGTCCAAATTCGATGTCAAAGCGGAATGGTTATATCTACGGAATCATTGGGCGTATTTTACCCCTTCACAAATTCGGTCCACTCAATAAATATCGAATTTTGAGTCTTTTCTTTCTTAAATCCGTTTCGATTAGATATCAAATGGTTTTTTTTTTTGGATTCACAACCATACCAACGTGGTTTTTCTGTATCTTCTACTTTCTCATTTATTCGGTCATATTTCATAGCGATGGTCATATTCATATTTCAGTGGAACAAAATCATCAAGAAGTGGAAGATGATCTAAAATGTAAGAGATTGATGTCGAATATCTTAAATCTACCTATCCCACACAACCGTAAACTTTCCCTGTCTCATTTCATCACAAATGTGAGGGATGCATTGATAGTTCGATAGAAATATCTGGTCTATTTTTATTTGCTTCAAGAGTACTGATTCATTTCAGTCTGTAGACACGCCCACTTTCTCCCATCCCTACAGCTTTCGGATTTTGAAGAACCACTGATATTTTCTGGACTGGATTTTCCGTAGTTTGGAAGCAGCAGGCACTATACGGAGGATATACCGTGCAAAAAAGAGATCAAGCGAAATAGAATATTCCGCTGAGTTGTATGAATTACTCTGTATACAATTAATGAAGTGGAAAAGAATAATTTTGAGAATGATTGTCTATCTGTTCAGTTCCTCGTGATCAAGTTTCATTGAATAAATCAGGTATGAACAAATTTTAACCCTCACCAACATTACAAACTCGGGTCCAAAACGCGGCAGGTACAAAAATTACCAGATATTGTTCCATTTCTCTCTATGTCTAAGAACTATGATGAAGCTTTGGTAGCTTTGGTCCACAGAATCAATTCCACTGGATAAAAATGAATTCACCTATTACCCGATCAATCCCATTAAACTGTTTCCAACAAAAGATATGGAAATCAGATTGTGTGCCCAAATCTAAGCCTGAAAATGACATCGTTCGCCTTTGCAACTTATTTGTTGTCATGGTATATACCAATCTGGAAGGAAATTGAATACGTTTGAATTAAATAGAATAGTTCGGTCCAAGTTGCACAACCAAAGATTTCGAAAATGTCTTCTTCTGGGAAAGAGAATGTCAGAACGAATTCGACATGATGAGGTTGGCTCTATTCATAAATATTCATACACTGCGCCTAGGCTCTTTCAACAAGATAATTGAATCTCAATATCGATATTTGTAAGTATCGATTCTGATCACCAGAATATTGGGTTGGGCATTCTGATTCACTAAGACGAAGTACAACAATGACAACTACTTACTACGGTCCATGGATATGAAACCATAGAAAATCCACTGTCATTTTGGTGACGAAAAACCTATCGCATTTGCAACATCAAAATTCCTTGTCTTTTGTTTTGTATTGTATTATTACCGATTCTCCTAGGTTCCGCTGTGGAACACCTCAGAAGCTAATGCTTGTGGGAGTAAGGAAGGAGACCGGAGGCCCTATTCTTGAATGCGATGGTAAATGCACCGCGTTTTCTTGTCAACAGCCTCGACACGTTCATTTGTTCTCTTCCTAGGATTCAAGAATAGACACCTGTGTGTGTTCCAATATTTCCAACGAACAGTGTGCTAGTTTACAACAAAATACAAAGCGGTATCAGTCGAGTAAGTGTAGTTCATGCAGGTACAACGAATAAACCTTTCGTAGATTTTTTCGGTTATTTTGTTCACGATCGGCGGTTAGGCAGGTCGTTAAATCGACAAATTCTGAAAGAATCGATTCAGATATTTGATATATGTAGAGAAGGTTTTCGGTTAAAGTTCCGAAGGTTGAATACGTGAATCGTTAAAGTAGAGCCAACGCTCACTTATCGGCAATAGCCCTGAGCACGGCAAAACAGAAAATTTTTTCCCTACTGATTCGCCGTGTTCCGTAGCGGTAAAGCGCGCTGTCCCATTCAATTATAAGTCGAGAATATAAATCCAATGTGCCGTGAGCTGGACTGTTGCCGATATGTGGCGTTGGCATTGAATAGTGGCCGCTTTGGCAACGAATTCGAACAAGAGCGTAAAAGCTTCGAACTAACGTCAAGGCATTTCTAGGACTGTCATTCTCATTGAAATATAAACGAATTTCTCAGATGGATTTCAAATCCAACTGATTAATCGTATTGAACGGTCCAAACGTTTCCAATAGGTGTTTTTCAATAATTATTTCTTGGAAATCTCTTTTTTATGAACTTGATGATAAAAAATGAGAAAAAAGTTTCAGATCGGTGCATTCAGGAACAAAACCTTTATTTTTAGATTCGCTTTCACCTAGTTTACTTTGATTATCCTCACTTCAATACCACGATGTTATTCAAATTTAAAAAGAGAAAAGCTTCAGTCTCGACGATGGTTGAAAATGGACTGACTGTCTATGATCCAGCCTTGCCTTTATATATTTTAGACAAATTTTCTTCAAAATCAAGAAAGCCATGCATCTCAAAATTTTTTCAAAAATGATGCTTTCGGAATTTTCTTTTCAGAAGTAAGTTTCCTTAACCACTCTAGGAATTCCAGCCACATTTTTCTACGCATTTGATGCCTCATTCGACAATGTTCTTATTCTCTAATATAGAAATTTACACAAATTCATAACTGAATATTACAATTTTTCTAAGCTTCCAATTTCATCTGCATAGCATTCATAAATTTCACATTCGCCGAAAGATACTTTTATTATATTGAACAAACCCTATTCCTAAAATACAGCTGCAATTTGGTTCCTTTGAACTCCTAATAATTACATGATTTGCAAATTTTTGGTCGATACAAAATTTCTATCAAAAATCTACATTTTCTTCAATGTCCTGATGCATCTATTCCTGATTGAAATTGCTATTTATGTTCAATCCAGACCTTTCATAATAAATTTCAACAAAATATCACTCGAAATCCTCATATTTCACTATTTTTCGATTAGATAATGTATTTATAGAATTCAAGTGATTTATGGAAAGTTCCTTCACTTTCAGATCATGACAAGCCTATGGAAATGGATAATTAACAGAGATTATATATCCAGAATAAGGAATGCTGGAATTGAATCCTCAGGTGGATAGTAGTTGATTTGGACACTTCTTATATTTTATGGTAGAATTTACCTTGTTCGATGCCTGGATTTATCTTAATTGTATATTGTGATAATTAGTTATTGAGTTTGTGAAACTTGTGTTTTTTGGTTAGTTATTTTTCATGTGTTGATGGATGATCAGAAAAAACCATAACAATTTACCCACAAAGTATCAATTTTCATCTCTATCTGCTTTCAGTTATATCACTGAGCGTGATCGCTCAAGGTTGTCATAGTGCAGGTAGAATTAGGTCGGTTAGTCTTGAGTTTTACACCAAGAACACATTGCTTGGCTTAAGATTTCCCACTAGGAGAACAACCGAGTCGCGTTATCGCAATCTCGCGAGCACTATTCCAGTAACCTTATATTCAAAATTTACTATTTCGTCGAATATGAACTCTCTTATATATGGAAATAAAAGAATGAAGGAACAAGAAGATAACGGATATAACCCAGATAGCACACACACATTCTTAGATTGTCTATAGTAGGTATCAGCAGAACGTTCATATATTCTGAGAAAATTTTCACAAGAGGCATGTATAGTCTAAAACTTTCTATGAACTTTGTGATGAGGAAAGGAATCTGATTGTATAGAGGTGCCGTGAGCGTTCCTCAGAATAACTCAGGATGTTCTGGGGATATGCAGGGATATATTCCAGGAAGATTTCCGCAAAATATCCTATTTATGTTACCATTAATCATGTCCATAATTGTGATGAACCAAAATGTATCAGGGATACGTGGACAAATTGAATTATCTGATAACGTTTATTAATATATTTGAGCAACGTTTCGTCTTTTTTCAAGACTGTATCGAGCACTGAAAAACCGAAATACAAATTATGATTACAACAAACTGTCATGATGGACAAGGCAACTCATGAAAACAAACCGAACATAAATTGACCTCAACATCTACAACTTCAATAGTAAACTTAAAAAAAAAACTTTAAATATGAATCAAAGTACATCGCAACGTGGAATTTTCTGGCATCGTAATAATCTCTAAATTGGCGAGTCCTCTTTGCGTTGGTGGTCAACCATCGCCCAAAACCAATCAGCTGATCAGTCAATAAGGTTCGTTCACACCTTGTTGTGACGTGTGGTTCACATTTACATTACTTTATTGGGACTGGCTTCTTCTCCTCTGCGGCTTATGATTCAAAAGCAGGTTGTAAACGCAATTTAAGATATTGGTATCAGTTCTCATATTGCTTGTATCATTAACCTTAATGAAACACATTTCACTGATATGCCGTTTCTTCCAGTGTCTTTCTCTATCAAACAAACTGTTTTTTCAAATTTGAATCCCTACCAGCCGGCTTATCTTGTTCAACTTGTCTAATGTTGTTTCAATCCCGTCTGTGTTCGGCTATCCTTTTGTGTAGATTGTGTTGCTTGGTCTGCCCAATGTACGATAACCCACACTGACATGGTCTCTTGTATACAACACCAAACTGGTCTTCTTTAGGAACTTTCTCCTTCAACATTGTAAAGTTAGATTTTACTTGCTTCAGATTCTAAAGCACCAGTCTACTGTTAGTGCTCTTGAAACATATGTTTCTGTTGTATGAAATTTTTCCGAGGAAAGGTCATCTTACACGTTTTATGACATTTCTTGTCAAGTTAGCCTCCAAATTGTTCACCAACTGTAGCCTACTAAAAAAGGCGTTGATACATTTATTTAAAAACAACGGTGGGTAGTTGTTATTCTGTAATAACAACTTCAATCTGTGAATGTTTTCTTCACGAAAGGTTGGGTGGCAAATGTTAGTTATTCTATGTAGCATATCCTTGTTCAATCCTATTTTCTGTTCAATCGGGTGATTAGATTTGTAATTTAAGATTCTTCCTGAGTAGGTTGGTTTTACGTTCCACTCTGTTTCAAGGAAGCCATCTTCTATTCTTATAACCTCAACATCTAGAAATGGAATACATTTGTCTTTCTCCACCTCCATCGTGAACTTAATCTTCTCATGGTAACTATTGAACCACGTCAATACTTCGTCCAACAAATACTCTGGGACAGCCACAATAGAGTCGTCTACGTAGATCTTCATCGATGGTGTGAGAAACGGCAAAATTCTTCTAATCTCGGTCATCGCATCTGTCATAACTGATTAAGCTAAATTGGAGCTTGCAGGATTCTCCTTCGCACTCCCATCAAGTTGCTCGCAAAAAACACCATCAAAGACGAAATAACTGCTACGGAAACAGAACTCGACTAATTCTATCAGCAATTCCAATGGTATATTAATGATATCCTTCCAACTGTTCCAGTTCTTCTTGAATATTTCCACAATCAAGTCTTGGGGTATGTTAGTAAACAGTGAGACAACATCCAATGAAACTAACCTGTAATTCTCTTCCATCTTGACATCGGCCAGGAACTCTACTAACTCGCCCGGATTGCAGAGTTCACATTCAAAATTGTTAGAGAGCGGAGAAACCTTGTTATGTTATGCTTGGTGAGGTAACACAGCTCACTATCGGTCTTAGTGCTAAAGTGGATTTCTGTACTTTTCTTAGCCCATACTATTTTGGTGGCAGCGCCTGTCTAGTTATAAGATTCTTCTTCTTTTCCTCATTAATAACATTGTACTCGTGTAACTTACTGACTAAGTTGTTTGCAGCTCTCGTAAACCTTGTTGTCGGGTCCTTTCTCAGCAACTTGTATGTTCTGCTATCACTCAGCATATCCTTCATTCCAAGCATATATTCTTCCCTATACATAGCGACTGCGATGTAGTTTGATTTTGTAGATGTTGAGGTGATTTGTGTTCGGTTGGTTTTTATAAGTTGTCTCGTCCATTATGACGATTTGTTGTAATCATAATATGTATTTCTGTTTTTCAGTGCAGGATAAAGTCTTCAGAAAAGACGAAACGTGGCACAAAGATTTTAATTAACATTAGCAGATTATTTAATTCGTCCACATATCCCTGATACATTTTGGTTTATCCTATCAATATTCTTTCAACTAATCTATGGAGGTTTCTCTTTAGTTCATGGAATGTTCTCAAAATGTTCATTCAACATTCATACCACAATAACTTGCTTTCATTTCATTGTTAGTCGATATAAAATTATTACACAATTATTATGAATATATATATATATATATATAAATCAAGAGTAAACAAAACAATCTGTATCCTTTATTCATAAAATATTAGTTAAAACTCTTCACTCAACAAAATGTTACATTATTTCAAAAATATGGATACGATACGATTATTTCGTAATATCTAAAATGTTTCCGAATAATGAATACGAAATTATCTTCTAATAGCAGAAGAATAAATATTTTGTTCAACTGAAACCAAGAGGAAATTACATCTTTTCCCAAAATATTATGTTATTTCGAACATCATTATTTTAAATGGGAATTGATATTTGAACTCATACTCATTAAGATTACTTATAACAAGTATTTTTGGATTCTGACTGAATATGTCATTATTTTACCTGACGTCTGTACTGAAAACAATTATTAAATAATTTATGTTCTATCACATACAAATATATGCTTTAGGACTGATATCATTCACCTGAATTTCACTAGACCCTTAGGATGATCATATATTCAAATGGTATTTCCTTGGAATTACTTAATTTTGTTTCTTTGATAGAAAAATATTGTTGTTGCTTTCATATTTGTACAAAATTTCGATGAAAAACATGATCTTTTGGGCCAGTTCATGCATCGTAGCCTTAGCCATAAGCAATATTTAGTTCAAAGCATAAAAACAATGTTAAACCTGCTTATTTCAAAGGGTGCGTCGATGCACCAACGTAATCAGCGTAAGAAATTAGCCCCACCTCATGACTAGAATAACAGTCATGCCTTACTGGTAACAGAAAAAAATCTCCTACGACCAAAGAAATATCTTTTCTCTCTGTTCATTTTAAAGGAGTTAGGGGTCCCAATAAGGTGATATAAAAAAATAATTTCAGATTTCAATTCAAATCATCGCCGATTGGAGATTTGTTATTTATTTTGTTCTTGACAAAATGTGAATATGAATGAAACGGTTGGAGGTTGACAAATTACATATACCGTGCCTTCAATACTGGACTACTGCAGGGTCCCTATTCTTGAATAAGGAAAGGAAGAAAATAGGCTGTTATCAAGGAAACGCGGTGCATTTTTGATGGAACAATAGAGAACGATACCATCACACCCAAGAATAGGGGCCCAGGGATATGTTCAGTCGAACACGTTCTGAGAACGTTCATAAAATTTAATCGCTAGAATGCACGAATGATCTCTGAACATGTACTACAAAAGTACTGCCATGAATATTTTCCAAGATTATTCTGAAGATCCTCGAAAAATCATGCGATATGAACACCTTTTTCGAATATGATGAGAACCTTTTCTAAATGATGTTCCTGTTGAGGTCGGTTTAAACCAAACGAACAAAGATCAAGAGCTAGAACAAGAACATTCTTGTTGATCTTCCAGTGTAAACGCAATCACATTTTCAGTCTTAACACATTATAAAGAATCTTTGCAAACGCAGATAGAACGACGAAAGAATGCTCCACGTCTGTTTACAGTAGAAAAATTTGGTAGAATGCCGGTAGAATGAGCATCCTCCCGTCTGATGTGAATTGGCCTGGATATTTCGTATATTCTACGTAGATTCGTCGAACGTTCTGTTTGGGTATTATAAACGACTCAACGTTCAGAACCTAGATATCAGATTCTTTGAATAATATGTGCTGCCTGGGAAAGCACGTAGTTGAGTTCTTCAAGCTTCGATATTATGATAGAAAATTTTGTCAGAAATAGGTATCTAACCTCATAGAATATACCTATATGCCCCATTGAGGACTACAGCTGACAGACAAAGTGCTTGGTACACATTAAGAAAACAATCCATTATATCCATTATCCACTCTGCTTTTTCAGCTAACCAAAGTCAACTGTTAATCATCAATCAATTTTCCTCGTTGGCAATTGTGATATATTAGGGCATACACAGTACCTTTCATGGTGGGGTTTTGCACATACTCACAGAAGCCATGAGCATGTGTAATTTTCATTTCAATTAAGAGCACGCAAATTCATTCATTGTATGTCGTTGATCGAATAAACGTTAAAAACGAAAATGGTTTTCCTAAACGTTCCAAAGACATTACAACTTTGCGACGAGGATAAAAGCCAGAATTTATAGTGATCAAGGCCAGAATGGCGTAATTTCTTGGAAAAATTCGAGAGTTTCGTTTGGAAGATTCTGATTGGAATATATTCAAACCCCGTTTGGAACAATATTTCATAGCAAACAAAATCGAGGACGAAGATATGAAGAAGGCTATCTTACTTAACGCGTGTGACGAAGAGGCATACAGGTTGATATTCAGTCTTTGCATCCCGAAATCCCAAGAAGAAAAGAAGGACGACGAACTGGTGAGCATTCTCAACAAGCATTTCCACTCGACCATTCGACCTTTTGCGGCTAGATTCGAATTCTATAACGCCGTGAAAAACAGGGAGGAGTCTTTTCAACAATGGGCTGCAAGAGTAAGATCGTTAGCTACTCATTGTGCTTTTGGAAATGAACTATATGTCGTTCTACGTAATAAATTCATTATGGGCCTGGACGACACCAGAATTATGGAGAAAATTTTTGAAGAAAACCCGGAAGTGGGATTCGACAAAGTTATTCAAATTGCAAACAGTCATATAGGAAAAATATGGACAAAAACTGAATTGGTCAAGGAAGAAGTTTTTTTTCACCAGATGAAAAACCAGCAAAGTCAAAACGGGTCCGGTGAGCCGATAAGGAACCAGACGCAGGGAGAGGGAAGAGCGCAGAAGAAGCGGCCATTCCCATCTACTACCATGTGTCAACATTGTGGAAGAACGGATCACAGACAAGATAAGTGTCGTTTTAAAAATTATGCATGTCACATTTGTAAACAAGTGGGTCATTTGGCAAAGATGTGTAAAACAACTAAGAGAAATAATTATTTGGAGGAATATGAAAATAAATCTATAGATGATGATTTTGGTGAAGCATTAGAAACAATTTTCACATTACAATCCAGAAATAACAATCAAATATTGAGCGCTATTGAATTAAATGTTTCTATAAATAATAAAGATTTCATTTTTGAATTAGTTACAGGGGCCTCAGTTTCAGTAGTCTCGTATAATTTTTGGAAAGAATATTTATCAGAATTTATTATAAATGAATCAAAAAAGAATTTAGTGAGTTATGATGGATCTTTAATGAGACCTCGAGGTTACGTTAGAGTAAATATTTGTTACAAAACATCAACAAAAGAAATTGAATTATATGTAATCGAGAAAGGTGGACCACCTTTGTTAGGTAGAGATTTTTTTAATTTGTTTGAACTGTCCATAAATCATGTGGGTGAATTGAATAATCGTTTGGACAAACTGAAAGATGAGCTTATGAACGATTTTCCTAAAGTTTTTTCTCCTTGTTTAGGACGATATACGAGAGGTTCTATACATTTGGAATTGAATAATGATGGGAAGCCCAAGTTCTTCAAATGTCGACCATTATCATTTGCGTTGCGTGAGGGTGTCGAGAAGGAGCTGGAGAGACTGGTGAATGAAGACATTTTGATTCCAGTGCAATATAGCGAATGGGGAACTCCAATTGTCCCAGTGGTAAAGAGCGACGGAGGTATCAGAATATGTGGTGATTATAAAATCACTCTGAATCCTTTCTTACATGTGGATAGATATCCATTGCCATTAATAGAAGATTTGTTTTACATGCTGCAAGGCGGTATTCATTTCACTAAAATTGATTTAACTAATGCTTATCAACAAGTTGAGCTTGATGAAGATTCAATATCCTTAACTACCATCAGTACTCATAAGGGGTTATTTGCTTATAAACGTCTTCCGTTTGGAATTAAAAGTGCCCCAGTTCAGTTGAGTATTGATGAAGGTTTCTTTTTGTTGGGTCATAAGGTTGTCATTCCCTTGTCTCTCCGAAAGAAATTCCTGAACATTCTTCACGGGACACATTTGGAATGGTTAAAAGTAAGAGTTTGGCTCGTTCTTATGTATGGTGGCCTATTATAAATTATGAAATCGAAAAATTGATTTAGAACGGTGAAAACTGTTTAGTTGTAAGGAATTTACCCCCCAAAGTTCAATTACAGACTTGGGAATATCCGAAGAAACCATGGTACCGAGTTCATGTAGATTGTGTTGGTCCAATTTTTCAGAAATATTATATTTTGATAGTGGTGGATGCATACAGTAAATGGCCTGAAGCAATCATTACTTCAAATAATTCATCGACCACGACTATGAACGCATTGCGTGAAATCTTTACTAGATTTGGTTTACCGAATATCTTGGTATCAGATAACGCAAGGAATTTCAAGTCAGATGAATTTCAATCATTTTTGAGTAAAAACTCCATTCAATTTAAACAAATAGCTCCTTTTTATCCTGAATCTAACGGACAAGCTGAGAACTCAGTGAAAACAATAAAAAATAGTATTTTGAAAGTTTTGAAAGGAGATGATTGCCAAAAATTAAAATTGGTTCTGAACAATTTTTTGCTGTCTTATCGAATTGCCCCACATTGTTCAACAGGGGTTCCTCCTGCGAAACTGATGTTGAATAGAATTCCCAGGTCTGTACTTGATTTCGTTCACAAAAATGATTATTTTGATGTAGATGCAGGAAAAGGTATTACTGATTCTGAAATTATAAAGAGTAAAGTTAATGTCGCGCAAAATAGACAACTTGATTATTATAAGGGAGGGAAAATGAGAGAATATAAATTAGGTGAAACTTTAGCCGTTAGAGATTACAGGATTCAAAATGAACCAGGTTGGATCAAAGGCATCATCAAAAAAAAATTGTTTCGAAATCGTACTTCGTTTCTATACCTATGCTGGAGAAAACGTGGCGCAGACATATAAATCAAATAATAGATTTCAATTTGTCTGTGAATAACAATAAGCTTAATGATGGTACCGTGGGTAGTGTTAGGAACAATACGAAAGCTCAGATGATGGATAAGAACAATTGTAACAACTTAGTAAATCATAGATCTGAATCGAATGTTTCATCTCCTGAAAATAAGTCACATAGTGATACAATTATAAGACGTAGTGAAAGGAATGTAAATAAAAAAATTAATTATAAAATTTAGTATAGGTAATGAAACTGTTGTATATATTTTATCTTAATATTTACTTGTTAGTAAGGTACATTTTAAGGGGGGAAAAGTATGATATATTAGGGCATACACAGTACCTTTCATGGTGGAGTTTCGCACATGCTCACAGAAGCCATGAGCATGTGTAATTTTCATTTTAATTAAGAGCGCGCAAATTCATTCATTGTATGTCGTTGATCGAATAAAAGTTGAAAACGAAAGTGGTTTTACTGAACGTTCCAAAGACATTACAGCAATAATATTTTCATGATTTTTATGTGAGAAACGAGATAATCAAAATACAACTTACGAGTCATTGAGGGCATATCGAAAATGATTTCTGGTGTGGCAATCAGTGGTTTCTTCCTTGATCTCACAGGCCAATCATTTTCAATTGCTTCTGAGCCGTCCTCTTTTCTTGCCTTTTGCTGTGGTGAAAAATACAAAACTCTTCGAGGACTTTGGAACAACGTGTTAACCAGCCTGAAAAAACACCAGAATATATTTGTTCATTCAAATTTGGTTACAGATTTGAATATTCTATAATTAATTTGTATTAATTTCATATTCAACTATGGTTCCTAAATTCTGGAGTGTACAGCTAACTAAAGTTTTCAAACCTTCAAATTTCGGGACTTCTAATGGCAAATCGAATGAGATTTGCTGTTAAATAATTTTCAGCTATGTAATCACTCAGCTACGTGTGAGACAAGAACAATGATAGAGTCACGTCAATGATACACTCAGTGAGAAAATCATATTGGTATATTGTTGGAAATAGAAATGGTATACTAAGTAGTGGCAACAATGCATATATGTAACGCCGGCCCATAAAGCCTGCATAAAATTATTCAACATTAAGTAAGACTAGTTGTTTGTTGTTCACTTGATACTATGCAATAAAACACTGCTACAGAGTGTAGAGACCATGAAAAGGTGATGTTACTATAAGAAGTTGTCCGAAATATACCGGGTGTCCCCCGAATACCGTTCGTCATAATAGTTTTGGGAAGGAATCGAAATTCGCAATTGCAATTTCGTTCTTAAGCTCTCACCAGAGAGATGAGTGAATATAAATATTTTGAGATTCGTGGGACTTCCGCTTTTACCGGAAGTGAAGTCAACTTTCATTTTTCAAGTGGGAATCCCGTTATTTTATGATTAAAATGGATTCCTTATGAGATTCAGATTTGAACTTTCAGAAATATCGAAGCATTTCTTAATAACGCAAAAAAATACTGATCCAATCCTGGGAAAAATCAGTAGCTAGTTGAAAAATACTGATGCCCAACTCTCTGCAAGATTTCTTGATAATCGTGTGTTTGTTTCAGTTCCATCTTATTTTAATTCTCGGAGGTATTTGGAAGAAGCATGTCGAATTTCGTGGTTTATCTCCAGTATCGTTGAAATTTCCGTAATAACTCTAAAGATACTGAACGAATCATTATTAAACTGGGTAACTGGTTGGAAAAAGCAGATTAACAAACTGCAGAGTTTAGTGATGATCGTATCATTCATATCCGTTGACAAAGCGGTCTCCTCTTCACGATTTCGAGTTCGAGATCGTTAATAAGTGAAATCTACCCTATAATTTAGTAAATACACCTATTCAAAATTTTGCTCTTCAATATTTCCAAAAAAACAGATCGGGTCGAATTGGAATCTAGTTCTTGATTGGAAAATTATAGCTTGAACGTTAATGCAGAATTTCACGAGTCGAGGATCATTTAAAGGAAGGTCTCCAAATCATTTCATCACGAGGTAAAGGTCCGTTTGGCGGGGTCAATAAGGTGAAAGATGACCGCTAGTGCTATGCTTTTGAACCTGAGCGAAAGCTGATGATTTCTTGTCAGTGCTCTCCTATAATTTAATGTTTCACTTATTATTTCTGAAAGAGGTCGTTTACTTTATGTTCCCCATTGAAAATTAGATGAAGAAATTATGATATAAGTAGTACATAGGGTATACATAGCACAGAAAAGAATTATTCGATCAATGTTTAATGTTGGTCCATTGGAGTCCTGTAGACCAATCTTAATTGAAGACCAAATATTATCCTTACCTTGTATATATATTTTTGAATACCTATTACACGCTAAGGAGAATGAAAGTAAATGGTTAAAGTTATCATGTCATCATAATTATGAAAATTCGCAAAGTTTTTTGATACCTGAATTTGAATGTTCTCCCTTGTACCGTAGTATTGAATTTTTCAATTATCTTCTGTTAAGTTCTTTAACTTGGAACTGTTCAAGAATGAAATCAGAAACCTTCTGCTCAAGAAATGTTTCTATACTGTAGATAAATATTTATGTGACTCCTTATAGTCACTTAGCTTAGTTACTATTGACCTGTCCTATACACCATGTAGTGTCTCAAAGGATGAAATAAAATTATTATTATTATTTTTATTACTACATAATTGAAGAAGGAAAGAAAGTATTTAGAGCAGATAAATAATCGGATGGAGAAAAAAAAATAGCCTAGAATGAGTCGAGCTTCACACATAATTATCGAAAAGAAGGATTCAGTTCATGGAACAGAAAGTGATTCAGCTGTATGGTACTATAATCATTAAGAAACAGCAATGAAACATTGAAAAAAGTAATTAATTCTGATTTATCATTGTCATTTAAACTCAACTTTGAATTTATGCACTGCTTTTGCTCTGGCTCGATAGACCTCAACGTAGTAGTGGAAAGTAAACCCTTACCAACAACCCAACTCCTCTCTTCAACGAAAGAAATAGTGCGGCAGGAAAAGCACACTTTTGTTTCATGTAATTTTTTCTACAAAATAATTCAAAAATGAAGCACCAATTTCCTTTTTTGTTGTCTCCGGAAAAGTATATCCGTGCCTTCACACCAGTAGCGTAAATTTTTCTTGGTTATACCTTTAGGTTAATGCATCGACCAGGAATTATAAATATTTAACCAGAAATCATAAAATAATTAGTGAATATCTTTCAATTTCATTTTCATTTTGATATCTGTCTTGCTTTAGGTACCTATTGAATGTCGAAGATATTAGTGTGGTCTACACAAGCTGAAATGCTGTTGATCGTTTTTCAAATAGGCTGATAGCAATAATATATCGCGAAATATTTTCGACTTCAAAATCACCTGACTTTCTAGAATAATGAAAACATTAACAATTTATTATGATTACAAAACAGCCAAATATACAAGTAATAAATAAATCATACACCCATTCGGTAAGTTTAAGTATACAGGGTGGTCCAAGAAGTGATGTCAATGATGTTTTTTTGATTCCTTGCACCTGGGTGTATACAAAAATTCCCCATGTTACCATGTTACTCCATTTTTTGTAGTTTCTGAGTTAAAATGTTTGTGTTTCTCCAATTTATTATACCAGCGAGGTTTCAAATCAAATATTCATATCTGTTTATGTAGTGGGTATTTTGCAGATTTTTTTCGTGATGTGTTCACCCCGGATGTTGTCTCAATAAACAGAAACTCAGCTTACCCAAAAAAGGCTTGAAAAATAGAACTCTAGTTTTCAGTATAATTCAGTAAAACATTTAACTCCATTCATAGATTTCATAGGTTCTGGCTGAATTTAGAAACTTTACGCGATCCCCAACTAGCAAAATCATAACAAAAAAATAATATTTTTTTCAATCGGCCTTCGAAGGCGGATATGCTAAAACCATTGAAACTCGAGTTGAATAATTTTTTATAATTCTTATGGTGAATTAAACTCAAAAATAAGTTCTGGAGACATTTCAATTGAAACTCTTGTGAAATAACTGCAGACCGTGTAATTTTTACGACTATTTCATTAAAAATGTGTGCATATTTCAAATTGGCAATTGTGAAATTACTTACGTTCGGATAAGAAATGAAAGCACAAATTACTGAGAAGTAAATATTCACTATACCATAAAGCTTCAGAATTCCTTTCTCCAACTTGAATACCTACATCAACGTTCAAAGTTATGATTTAATTGCCTGAAACTACTCGAATATTCTTGTTTCATTCTCTTTCCGCTTCTGATAGTTTTTGTCCTAATTCTGTTTCGTTGTTGCTTTTCGTCTCATACACCAGCTTTTTGTAAAATCCCTAAAAAAGATCGGTGCGGCTTAGGTCTTGCGGACGCGCAGGCCATTCGATCGGCCCTGCACGCCAAATCCATTACAATGTAAAACTAACAATTGCTACAATTATTCTACCGGAACTTCAATTTAAATTACTCTTAAATCAGATTTTCTAGTACAATTTACCATATGAACGATAAAATTGAAAAAACCTAGAAAAGCACTGACGTGAAGTCAGCAGCTTTTACGCGCTTGTTCAATTTCACGAATTCGGCTGCCATAATTGATCTCTTTATGTCTAGCCTAACCACTGATCGTAAAAACAATAAGTACCGAGAGAATCTGCTTAGAAACTTAATAATCTTTAAGAAGGTTTGGAGTTCCTGTGATCCTATGATCCCGCAGATATAGATACTTTTGCAATAGAGGATCGGATATTTAGGTCTTATAGGAGTTATTTCTGACATAATTAACAATGATAGCGATGAAATGAATGAATCGCGACAGTTATGCGTTGGTATTTCTATCAACTTTAATATTGACATACTTCATTTTTCTCTTTCACTTTCACTTAATTTCAACAAATTGGGGAAATCATCTCAAAATTTGAAAGAGCCAGGAATTTGACATATTTCCTCTGATTTCTCTGCAGATAAATATTCGCTCACACTGAAATTTGGCGCACTATTGTTATATTTCGACTTCAAGGTCTGTGCCAATTTTCATTGCATTATGATGAATTTTTTTCGAAAAAAAAACCGAAATTTTTTGAATCTATAAAGACCATTTTTGACTCGAAAATCACCGACACTGGGCAGAACGATAACGCTTTTGTTTCCTAAAACGAGCGCGAAATGAAAGAAAATTACTTTTTGCTCAATATGATTCATGGAATAAAATGAATATCTGATCGAGTCGAAAAATTGTTGAAAATTAACTTCAAGATATGTGCCAGATTTCATCCAGATCTGATCAGTAGTTTCTTGAAAAAAAATGTTTCCGAAACCATTTGTTTGAAATTTTTTTAACGATCAGATCATCTCAAAATTATGAACAGGTTGAGCTTTGGTATTCTTTAACTTGTTACGAAACACTAATCTGATCTCATCAATTAATTTTGGAAAAAAACCTCAAAATTTCAAATTGGTATAATCCCGAAATATTTCGGCCAAATTCGCCCATTAACGAACTCAACCGAGATATTCAGAATCTTAACCTAACCTGCGACTTTCAAGACTCTAGGTTCTCTCTCTCGAAAGTTACAGCGCACACGGCCGGCTGGACGGACGGCCGGAATCAATTTTGACCACGGATTAGTCACCAGTGAGTCTAACCTAGTCGTTTGAGACCAATTTCGGCTCAAAATCCCAAATCACAGACATCATGAGGAAATGATAACGTGCTGTTCCCCAGAACAAGCGCGTAAAAAATAAATAGTGTTTCAATGATTTTTAGCCTACCTTTTCCTTGAAGGCTTATTACAACAAAAAAAGGTGTATACAGTATCATCTATTTCTCATGATTTCAATGTATAAGGGCCTTGCAAATATTTTTGACTCAGCCAGAAGCTATGAAAACACCTTTTCGTATTTTTGAATCGAAGTTGAATGTTTGAGTGATTCCTACTGATATCTAAAGTTCTATTTTTCAAGCCTTTTTTGGGTAGCCTTGATTAATTTCAGGAACCTGAATTTTATTATCGAAACAACACTCAGGGCGATCATGTCATAAAATATCTTCAAAATACTATCTACATAAGAAGATATGAATTTTTGAAACCTCGCTGGCATAAATTGATTAAAAAAACACAAAAAAATGTAACTCGAAAACCTGACATAAATGGGGTATTTTTGGAAACTCCCAGGTGTAAGGAATCTGAAAACAAATTATTTTTGTCACTAGTTGGACCACCCTGTGTAGAAGTTATCCTTCAGTGATAAGATCTTCAACCTTACAATTAATTCCTTTAGTACAGGGAGGGCAAAATTCGTTGTCTACTGAAGGGACCTCGAGAACTATAGCAGCTAGAAGAAAACTGATAACACTTTCTCGAGGCCTTTTTTCCTGACTAATCCGAATCTGAAAACAGATCCAGCTTATCGCGCATAGAACTTGAGTTATGAGCGAAAATTGAGAAATTGTCATTTTCAATAATGCTATATAACTCGCTTGTTTGAACTCTTATTCGAAACCTGTTGATACATTCTTCAGGCACATTTGTAGGAGTAATTCAAATATGATATGACTGAATTTTTTAAACCAGCCATTTTCGAGAAATGAGAAGGATTTTGGATTTTCCAAATGTAAACTATAGTCAAAAGCTCTATTATCTGGCTTAAAAATTTTTGCTGATTTCAAAAATGTATCATATGTCGCTATTTACATGAATATAATATGAGAAAAAGTTCAATACTTTTTTCCCGCTCTTCTATTCACTGTTGAATTATTTTAAGTGAGCTGGCGTTACCATAGCGACCATTGAATATGCATTTGTTGCGTTTCAATATTCCCAATCAGTACTGGCCAGTATCAGTTATTCCGAAACGCTTCGTACTGATACAAAGAATTACCAAAACAGTGCCAGTCAACTGTCGAAATTCACTGACAAGTACTGGCCAGGAGTATCGGAACTCAACTATTATACATATTATTATATATGTCGTTCTGGATATTCCTCGATAAAGACTTGCCTTGCAACTGGGCTATTTTCAATCGCTTGAAAATAGCATACCAACATATCGAATTTTTCGTAATATGGAATATTTCGGGCCATGAGGGATAATAAACAGATTTGCTATTGCTAATCTTAAGAACTATGACAAATTAGCCATAGAAATATTTATTCAGCAATCTCTGATTCCAGTCATAGAGGCGCAAGTTCACACAAATATAATGCATATTCAATCGTCGCTATGGTGACGTCAGCCTGCTCATAATTCAACAGTGAATAGAAAATCAGGAAAAAAGTATTGAATTTTTTCTCATGTAATGTTTATGTGAAATGCGACATATGATACATTTTTGAAATCAGCAAAAATTTTGTAGCAAGATAAAAGAACTTTCGACTATGGTTTACATTTGAAAAATTCAAAATCCTTCTCATTTCTCGAAAATTGGTGGATTGAAAAATTCGATTATATTATATTTGAATTACTCCTAAAAAAGTGCCTGTAGAATGTATCAACAGATTTCGAATACGAGTTCAAACATGCGAGTTATTCAGCATTATTGAAAATGACAATTTCTCAATTTTCGCTCATAACTCAAGTTCTATGAACGATAAGCTTGATCTGTTTTCAGATTCGGATTAGTCAGGAAAAAAGAGCTCGAGAATGTGTTATCAGTTTTCTTCTAGCTGCTATAGTTCTCGAGATCCCTTCAGTAGACAACGAATTTTGCCCACCCTGTACATAACATAGTTCTCAAATCGCTTCGTATTCTTATTTGTAACACTATGGAGTTGTGAGACTTCTTTGAATCATGTTTTTATTTACAAAAGTAGGGTTATAAAAACCATCAGTTCTTCAAATCACTGAAATCACATAGATTGCATATAATATCAATCCCGTAATACCGAGCAGAACTTATTCAATAAAATCATTTATTCTTATATACTTACACGTTTTTGTACTGATTTTTTTTGTAGAAATGCTGCATGAAACTGACATTCGAATCATTCTTGGTAAATTTTCGGCAATATTCACGACATGAGATGCTCGCAGGGCTTGGATGCTTATGAGATATTTTGAGAGATTCGAAGGAACTGCCCCGAAGTGGGATGAACCGTTCTGATGAACAATCAAGCTGAAAAGAATTGATTCATATAATTATTCATGAATATACCTATCAACAAATGGATTTAATTTTTTCTCCATCAGATTCCTATCAAATTTGAAGAGAATTCGGATTCTTCAAATCAGTTTATTGAGATTGAAGATGTATTCAGACTAATACGAAAATGTTATTACATGGAGCACCTTAGATATAACAGATAAAGTTCAGAGTTTTCTGTAAAATATAACCCTTTTTTGACTCAGTATTTTGTATTCATTAATCAAATGAAAATGGAAACTCACACTTGTGTTCAAATCCATAGCCACAATAAGACGAAAATAGAGGTACAATTTCAGATTAGTATAGGTGTTCACTTGTTTATTTTCATGGTGATCGATAAATATAACATTCCGCAAATCCCTGTGGACTGAACATCTGGTGAATCTCGATCAATCGAAGTCAATATGTTCATTTATTTTTTCTATAATCTTATATCAGTGTCCATAATTATGGCTTGGAATTCCCTATTTGCACTTCTGAAAATGTATTGAAAAATTTGAGTTCTAACTAATTCAATCGAAAGTATTTTTTTTTCATAATAAATATTGAAATTTTCTATAAGAACATATATTTTTGCACTCATGTTCTAGGGAAACATTGTGCCATTGTTTTGTCAAATGCCTGTAATTTTAGAATTTTAAGCCGAAAATGATCTCAAACGAATAGATTAGACTCACTGATGACCAATCTGGTGTCAAAATCAATTATGCCCGGTCGATTGTGCTTAGAATTCTACCTCCTTGAAAATCTCAGGGTTGGTTGCATTTCAAAATGCGAAGGTTGAGTTCGTGAGTGGGCAAAATCGGTCAATCGGTTTCGTTATAGCCATCTGAAGTTTTAAGGTTCCCATATGTTTCGAGAACTACTGAAGTGATTGGATTGAAACTCGGCAACTAGTTAGGGCATAAGGGTTTGCGATTTTTTGCGAAACTTCGTTGATATCGTGCTGTCAGTGAATTAAAAAAAATTTTTTTCTAAATTTATTTCGAAAAATTCGGATGATTTTCTGATATATGATGTCTCGGCCAGTGCAAATTTGTTCGGTTTCTTCTTAATCATGAATAGAAATAGAAATCAATATTCAATACGACATAGTGGAAATACAGCGAAAACAGAGCAGTTACATGCGCGCTAAAGTTGCTAACTTCACGTTAGTGCTTTTTTAGAATTTTTTTGTAGATCTTACTGCGATAGTCGATAACTACTGAGTATAATTGAAATAAAGTTTCATGTACCGAAGATCATACCAAATCGAGCAAATATAAGATAAACAGCCTTCCTTCCAAACTTCCATCTTGAGAGCCATTTTTATTTTATTATATATTAGAATCGCTTCATGAAGATGGTAAAATAGATTTTTTCTTATTGGAAAATGAACCGTATCTGATTGGTAACTCATCATCTGACAAAAAATAGAACCTTAGTTGACATAATCGATTGAAATCAGTAATATGTAAAACAACTACGTATATGAATGATTTGTGAAAGGAACGGGATCTTGGAAGATTTTCAACATTTGTTCATGTAAACATGAGATCTTTCGGAGGCAGGCTTCCCCGAGAGTTGAATTCATACTCCTGAAGTTTTAATATATTTTAGAAAAAAATTTCAAGGCGAAATTAAGTTCAGATATTTCTTGAACTGGGCTTTGAATTAATTTCCCCTAGAACGGTGAGGCGTTTCATGTCTTCCTCTTTTCAATCTTTGATTGCAACTTTTCGAACGAAAGTGTCCCATCTATACTCTCTCTGTTATTCGAACTAGTTACCAAGATGCTCTGGCAGGTTTTACGTTCAGCGGTCCAGCACCTGAAAGATGAGAGCCTAGACAAAATACTGATGATTGCCGAAAATCTGACATTCACGAGAGTTCTCTGTCTATCAACAGCTGTTTACCTTCATCTCTGTTTTTGTTATGATTTACCTTTTCTGCGTCTTTCTCTTTCATCAGACGAACGAGAAAAATTTCCGAATTATTTTTTTTCGATTTGTGATACTCCTGAAAATTCTTCCGTTTGTCCAATGAAAGAGTCAGATTTGTACTCTGAAACGTCACATTACGCTTCGTCTATCATTTGTATCGTTACGGTATTGTTCATTGAGCAGCCTGTTTTCTAGGAAACTTCCCTGGAAAAATTGTTCAATTCTGTAATCCGCAGGGATTTTCTTCTTAAAAAACAATTTTATTAAATTTTCAATAGTTCTGGTTAACCTTTCTGCCATGACAATAAACTACACTATAAGATAGACCCTTCACGATCAAAGTCGATATAAATATTTACCGGACGTAACAAAGGTATATATTTGTTTGAAGTGACAAGTTCATTATTTTCATGCAAATAAGCAATTTTCAAGAATGGGAATAACGAGATATAAAAACTTGGTAATAAATTCAAAATAACGATACATTGGGACTTGGAATGCTAGCTGCCTTCAACTTATGTTTATCTATTTCAAATTCAGCATGTTCCATGGTATCACATAATCGAAAATATACCGACTTGGTCTAAGTTATTTCACTTTTTAATCATGAGGATGAATTTCCGCCAAGTCAGAGAGAGAGTCGCCATAACATAATAAGTATTTACAGCCGTGGACATGTTGGGTTCCTAACTCGAAGGTTTAATTAAAACCGAGAACCAATTGGTTCCAATGTCAACCGCCATCATCATAATTCAAATCCTTCATATATGTGCATGAAACTTTTTAATAGACTTCCAAATGATATTAAAAAGATCAGTAACAGTAAGAAATTTGTCAAAGGGGTAAAAACACTCCTTATAGAAAGAGAACCCTACAACTTGAAGGAGTTTTTCAATATGTAAATTATGGTTTTGGTTATATAGGAGTGATTTTTTTTTTGTCTAGGAAGTAAGTGTTTATATTCAAAGATGTAATATTTGACGCTATTTTGTTTGATGTTTGGGTGTAGCTTGATGTTATATGTAGAAGATCATTCAAAATAAAGCTTATTATTATTATTATTATTATTATTAAAATTAATGGGTCGTCGTTCGCATTGTAAAAAGGTTCGAAAAAGTTATATCTTGTCATCTAATTCGAAGCAGTCCTCTGATTTTTCTTCGCATTTTCCGCATCATCTTTCGACTGAATTGATGTGAAATTAAACCGAAGTGATATTGAGCAACGAGTGGAGTGTCTTGTGACATCTTTTAACAGGTCCCCACAACAACGATACAGAAAGAAGGTTAACTTTCATCTTTTTTCTTTCTTTTGGAATCCCTCCATACTGCCTGACAAGTGGTGACTCGCCTGGGTTTTTTCATCAACCCTTTGGGGTAAGTAGTTGCATCAGTTCTTCAATATTCACAACAACAACAATCATCTGAAATTCATCCTGATTGATATTTGCAATCAATTATCATTACTGATACTTTTGTTGCTTTAGAAAATTTTGTTTCCTTCAGACAGCATCCGTTATTTGTAGTGCAGAAGAAGCATTAATTATGTGTATTATGAGCTGAATATTATTTGGACCAGCAACTTATTGTTCATCTTGTTATTCAGGGAAAAATCAGTTAGAAAAAGGAAAATATGTGTATTTCAGTGATGAAATGAAGAAAATTTCAGTGAAAAGGGCATTGGTTTCATTGACAGTAATCAATTTTATGATAGAAGATTGTTGTGATTATCACACAACATTTTAATTAGATTCCTCGTTATTGGAACAAAATAAGGAAGAAAAAATATTTGCGGGATTTCGTCTTTGCTTGATGGAAATTAACTTCTCAATAATCAGTAAATCTCAGTTTTCACAATTTATGTTATTTATGAACACAATTGTTCTGAAAAAATTCTGGCTTAATTATGTTCTACATTTGGACCCATCCTGACAATATCAGATCTTTTGATCTTGCAGTCATACTATCCTCTCAAAATTTTTATATTTATAAGCGGCCTAACGCCTGATCGTAAACACAATAAGTTTCGCAAAAACAACCAATGGAATTCCAATATTTGTAAAATAGGTCTGGACCTAAAGTCCGAACGCCGAGTTCGTGAATGGGTAAAATTCACCAAATGATTCCGCAGATATATCCATTTAAATTTTTATTTTCCCAATATTGTTAGAAATACAAGCAGAATCGAATTGAAATTCAGTTCTTGTTTGAAAAATGATAGCTTAAAGATTCATACAGAATATCGTGAGGATAATATCATCATAAGATAGCATAATATTGATTATTCGAAAAAAATAAATTTGAAAATGTTCTTTTCGAATTGTCGTTTGCAGTGGCACGATTATCACGAAATTCGTGAAAAGTTGTTCATCGCAATTTTCGAACAAGTTACCAAACTTCATCATGATTAAATTAGTATTTTTTGAGTTATTCTGAAAGGAACAATGATATCAGATGAAAACAAAGAAATTTGACATTTTTCACCAATATCTTTATGAATAGAAATAGAAAATCTTCATAGTGACATCATCTCAGCATTTCGAAGAACCCCACACTTGTGTGTAAATAACTGTTCCATATTGAATAGTTCTAAGACCAAATGCTCGACAGATAAAATCCGTCCGAAATTTCCAGAAAAACTCGAAATGCCAGGTACTGTCGAAATCACACCCAAAAACTCGAAACAATTCCTTGGCCTTCTACTGGACGCATACTTTAAGTGGAACCTTCGCATTGATCACATATGAAGTAAAGATAACTTCGTTATACAGGGTCTTTCACGAGGAACCTCACCCATATTTATACGGGAAACTACTGAACGTATTTTCATGAAATTCAGCACTTATAAGTATTTCACGATGCTGATGAAATCTAAAATATTTTCAAGGCATGAGCACCTCCGGTTTTTCCGGAAATGACGTCAACTTCCGTTTTTCAAATTAGAACACCATTTTTTTATTGCAGAAATAGATTCCTTAGAATATTTCAATTTATTTTGATGTAACATTTTTCAGTTTTGGTTGGAAAATTTTTTCTGAGCGGGAAAATTCGAAAAAAAAATCGAAAATAGAGCTCCGCTGAAACAAGAATAACTTCGAGGTTTTTGGATGGAAAATTTTCATTTTTGAGATTTTTCAAGATGTAAGATTGATGTATCCACTTTAAAAATCGAAATCGCGATTCATGATACAGGGGGTGAAAAAATCGCTTTCAAAGTTAGGGATGACAAAATCGTGAAAAATCGATTTTTTCGAATTAGAACCCCATTTTTTTATGGCAGATATTGAATCTACGTATAAAAATAATGTGAGTGTATGCATCACACCCTTGCCCTAAAGTGGATATTTTCTGAGTTATTCACAAAAAACTATTTTTCGTCTTGAATTTTCAGCTATTTCTTTTCCCTTCACGCCAAAATGATGACATTTTCAGGAACTGTTACTTAAACCATGTTTAAGATTTCACTACCCTAATATGCAAGAGAAAAAAGTTACAGGTTGTTCCTAAATAGATGGCGAATTTGGATTCGAATTTGTATCGGAAACCTCTTTATTTCAACTAATCGGCCATCGGTTTTCTCTCCAGTGATAGATAAATAATTCCTTATGAACCATATGCAAAAACTTACCATGTTTTACATTATTTTTTTTTAATGATAGATATCATTAATTACATCTGCCAAATTCCTCTTTATTCAGTAGCATTTTGTGTTTACTATTAATTTGGTGATAATTCGTATTAAGTTATAAAATCGATCACTATGCCTAATTTTACCAATGAAGATTATTTTAATTTCATTCTACTTCATGGAGAAAGTAATAAAGTTCTAGATAGAACGATTCGACTGTTCATTGAGAGGTTTCCTGACCGACCCAGACCAACGAGAGATACCATTAACAGAACCATGACAAACTTGAGAAATGTCGGATCTTTCGTTAAGAAAACTACACACAGAGAAAAAAGTGTAGTAGAAGATGAGAACAACGAAATTACAGTTCTTGCATATTTTCGTGTGAATCCTCAAAATTCTCTCAAAGATGCCGAGATTGATCTGAGATTATCTCAATCGAGTGTTTGGAGAATATTAAAAAAACATAAAATGTACCCATATAAATTCAATAGGGTACAGCATTTGAAGGAAACTGATTTCGTCAGGAGAACAGAGTTTTGCGAAGCTATGATGATTCGATTTCAAGAGAATGAAAACTTTTTGGACTGTATAATTTGGACAGATGAATCTAAATTCACAAAGAAAGGTTCTTTCAATAGGCATAACAGTCATTATTGGGATGAAGAGAACAACCACCACTTCAGACAATGGAACTTTCAAGAGACCTGGAGTTTCAATGTTTTTTGCGCCATCAGAAATAATGCAATTCTCGATGTTCACATTTATGATGGGACTTTAACTGGTAAGATAGAACACTACACATGTTTGCATTATTTAAAGAATGTTCTCCCTTAGGAGATAGATATTCTGACGTATTGACTCAAATAATTGAGCCGCTAGTACAGAACCATAATGACTTATGGTATCAACAAGATGCGCCATCTTGTTGATACCATACAACCGCGCCGCCTCCACACAATTCACTCAATGTGTCAAATATCCTCTACAGGCTATTTGAAGATCGATGGTTGGCGAACAATGGTCCACATCTTTGGCCACCACGTTCTCCCGATTTAACTCCTGTAGACTATTATGTTTGGGGTAGGATAAAAAATATTGTCTACTCAACTCCCCTGACTGATAAAGAGGACTGCATAGAACGAGTATGAAATGCGTTCAGGTTTGTTTAGATTTTTAGATTCATAGTTTTGAAACTCAATTTGGTTTTTAAACACTTTTGCAGATCTCTTCCTCCCGATGAAATAAGAAGAGCAACGCACGAAGCATTTCTGAGACGTATAAATAAATGTCTAGAAATTAACGGTCAAAACTTTGAGCATCTTCTCTAGTTATAACTGCGAGAGTTTGCCATGGTTCTCCTAATAGTAACTTGAAGTCGGTTTCAAGAAGGGGTGAAAAATCTACAGCATGGTTCAAATAACAGTTCCTGAAAATGTCATCTTTTTGGCGTGAAGGGAAAAGAAATAGCTGAAAATTCAAGACGAAAAACAGTTTTTTGTGAATAACTCAGAAAATATCCATTTTAGGGCAAGGGTGTGATGCATACACTCACCTTATTTTTTAACGTAGATTCAATATCTGTCATAAAAAAATGGGGTTCTAATCTGAAAAAATTGATTTTTCACGATTTTGTCATCCCTAACTTTGAAAGCGATTTTTTCACCCCCTGTATCATGAATCGCGGTTTCGATTTTTGAAGTGGATACATCAATCTTACATCTTGAAAAATCCATCTAAATTTTCCATCCAAAAACCTCGAAGTTATTCTTGTTTCAGCGGAGCTCTATTTTCGATTTTTTTTTCGAATTTTCCCGCTCAGAGAGAATTTTCCAACCAAAACTGAAAAATGTACAACTTTATTACAATATTTACAAACTTATATACACCGACAATGAAGGCAGTGTCCAAAAAGGAGTGCAGTGCAGGAGAATTATAACCATGTATAAGCAGTTAACTAGTAGAAATAATAAGCACACTATGTCCAGCAATCGATCTAACTCAATACGAATAGATGAATATAAGAAATGCAAATAACAGAAATGTCAATCAAAATATGAAGAATATGTTAATATGACGTGTATGGCGGACTTTAGTAGTGTAATAGTAGGTAATATGTACAGAGTAACTAAACGGTAACGGACGGTATTGAATAAAACGATACGAGCACTAATAATGATGCTCAATGAACGGAAGGGTGTATAAACACGGGTGATGTGAGGTTATATAGAGCAAGAAAATATATGAGAGCGTTCAATATGGTGATGTTTAATTGGTCAAACTAAAAAATACGGGAGATCGTGATATTGACTTGCGTTCCAGATCAGGTTATCTGTAAGCACACTTCGAATAACTGGCTTCGGATTTTAAGCCTTGTATGAAATCGGAATAGTGAAGGCTACGGGACTGCACTGGAGAAACCACCCTTAGACACGAAGTCTGTCCTTAAGAGGACAAGGATCTGTGAACTGAAAGGCAACAGGGCTGAAATTAGTCAAGACTGCGTTGGATAACTACCTCTTGTGGTCCACATAAGTTTATATCCAACGAACAGCCAAGCCAAATAAGAATCCCCCGGAATTCCAACAACCGGCGCGATGAAAGACGGATTTGGGCTAAGACCCAACAAATTCACTCGGAAAAACCACCTTTAGACACAAAGTCTGTCCTTAAAAGGACAAGGACCAGTGAACTGAAGGGCAAAAGGGCACAAATTTGTCAACACTGGGTTGGACAACCACCTCTGGTGCTCCACATGAGTTTTTATCCAACGAACAGCCAAGCCAAATAAGAATTCCTCGGAATTCCAACAACCGGCGCGATAAAAGACGGCTAAGACCCAACGAATACACTCGGAAAAAACAACTTTAGACACAAAGTCTGTCCTTAAAAGGACAAGGACCAGTGAACTGAAAGATAACCGGGCACAAATTTGTCAAGACTGGGTTGGACAACCACCTTGGGTGCTCCACATAAGTTTTCATCCAACGAACAGCCAAGCCAAATAAGAATCCCCCGGAATTCCAACAACCGGTGCAATAAAAGACGGATTTGGAGTTAACACCCAACAAATACACTCGGAAAACCACTCTTAGACACGAAGTCTGTCCTTAAAAGGACAAGGACCAGTGAACTGAAAGGCAACAGGGCTCAAATTTGTCAAAACTGGGATGGACAACCACCTCGGGTGCTCCACATATCCAACGAACAGTCGAGCCAAATAGAATCCCCTGAAATTCCAACAACCGGCGCGGTAAACTTTCACCACCCCCTGTATATCAAAAGATCCTACTGATACGACGATGTTCCGACTACCTTTGATTAAAGAACCACAGGAAGGAGTATTAGACGTTTCTTCCTTCTGAATAGTGGCGAACGGAAACAGCTGTTTGCGACTCCAACTGTGACTCGTCGGTTTGGTATTTCTCCATGAACGAGGTAAACAGAGTTTGAGGTTAGTTGTTGAAATACGCTTTAAACTGGTTAGTTGTGCATCTTGTGGCTGTTCTTTGCAACAGAAATGAAAGGATTCCAGTTTAACATTTCACAAGTAAGTATTTTGAATGATTCTCTTTAATCTTTGGTATAAATCCTAAATCAGAAGACATATCGATTTTGACAATCAAATCGCATAGGCGTAACATAGGGTAAGGATAGGGTTTCAGTATATATTTTAGATATCGGAGTTTTTAACTGTATAAAAACGTGCAAATTGTTTATAATTTCTTCATTCAAATTAACATCCTTGTTATAGGTTCCCTAAAGATCAAAAGAGAAAAGCAGCATGGATACAGTTTGTGAACAAACCAGAATTTTCTCCAAAACCTAGTAGTGTTTCATGTTCCTATCATTTTGCTGAAAACTATTTTGATGGAACATCTAAGATTGCAGTGAAACTACTGCCAAATGCAATTCCAACAATAGAAGTGGAACGTTTGAAATATGTAAGTTTTATATTTTCAAATTGTAAAGTTGATATATTTTTTATCAACTTGTGGCTTCATGTTCAAAAAGCCTTTTTTATTCTATTTGCATGGTAATACTCCTGCTACCACTACCAACACATGAGGTTTAGTAAAAGTCTGGTAATTCATTTCAGGTCAGGACATATAATCCTATAGTAACGAGAAATGTGCTGTAAATACGATGACACATAGTGCTAATTCATTATCTAATGCTGGACCTTCATCTGTACCTGAACCTTCCTATTTGCCGAAACTTTATGTTAGAGAACAGACCCCTTCTCCTCTTACAGATATACCTTCAGTTGAGTTGGAAGAAACTCCTCGTAAAAGGATTTTGAAGCGGAAGATCAGCGAATTGCAGCAACTTAATATTTAGAAAGGCCGAAAAATACGTGCGCTGCAGAAGAGTAATAATAATCTGAAAATATCTTCACTCAAATCTTTGATGACGGAGTTGAAAAAAAAGAACCATCTGTCATGTGAGCATGAAGATATTATGATATAACATTTTGGGAAGAATAAAGAAATTATTGGCAGGCTATGGAAAAAATCTCAGAGGAGGAAGGTGAGCAAAACATACGAGCATTCTGTAAGAGCTTTTGCTGTGAGTTTACATTTTTTTTCGCCAAAGGCATATAAATATATTCGGAAAACATTCGAAAATTGCTTACCTCATCCAAAAACCCCAACTGGTGAAAAAATCAGAAATTTTTATACAAAGCTTATTCTATTTAAAGGTCAATAAATGTTCATATTTTTTTATTCAACCCTTTCCTACTTGTTTTATTTAATTTTTATTATAAAGTGTCCATTTAATGAATACAAATATACTTATTGTTGCAGGGTTCCCAAAATTCATAAAGCCAAATTTAATGACTGAATTTCTAAAGAATCTTTTTCCTATTGATTGATCTCACTAAACTTCTTAAAGTTAATTACCATTTGCTCTCAATCAAAACTTAACTCGGTGATTCCAAAATAAATCAATCAGGTTTTTACCCTTTTCAAACTCAAAGCACTACGCCGCTGCCTACCGGAAACATGAGTCGGCCATATTTGGACTCCAATCCGGACCCCCAAATTAGACCTTATACTCCTTCCTGTGGTTCCTTATTCAAAGCCGACTACCAGCTGAACTCAACTCCCCACATGCGGAGAGACCGGATAATAGAAAACTCTTATCGACACGACACGAGTGCGTACGGTACTGACAACGAATTGATTTCGGACGGGGATATCCGAATGAAATGAAATAATAACACTGATCGGAGACACAAGAGACTCAAACGGAAAGACAGGACGATCCCTGAATTTTTATGCTCACCAATGGGTCTAACTGGATGGGCACTATGGTACACTGGAGTCTCTATCTCGTACACTTTCACTAAGCATTAAAATGAGTTTACAACGCTGTAATTCTCAATCCGAATAACACTCTCAAAAACTTGAACTAACTTTTGAAAATCGGTAGGTAATTAACTGCGGAGAATTTTCTGTAATCATTTCGGAGACAAGGCAAAGAACTAGAATGCTTCTGATCGGTTGCAAACGGGCTCTTATAACTTTGGCTTTGGGAAGGGGTCAGACATGCGAAATTTCGCTCAAAAATTCCTCTCATTGATCATTTGCGGTCACCTGACATTCTAGAAAGTTCTGGATTTTTTCGGACCGACAACAGATGGGCACCATGATGACCCTTTTTGCATCGATTGACGCCCAAAAACCCAATAACAACTCACAATGAACCCTTGTCACGTGAAATTCAATGCGTAGTTTCTTGAACGGCAGTTTTTCAATATAGGATGACCACCTACACTGCGAACCTTAACAAATGGACTATATAATTAAATTTCCGAAAGACGGAAAACAAATCTTCATTAACTGTCAGAGGTCGCAAAGGCATTAGGAATTACATCATTACAGATAGAATCGGACATGAATTCTGATCGGAAAACGGAAAATGACCGAAAGATGAATCTTTGACGGAGCTCTTCTTGAGTAACGAGATACGCTTCGTTACAACATCTACTCTGAACACTCGCTAGCAATGTATGAAAGGGGTGCCGCCTAAATGGCCATAAAATACTACAAGGCCTTGCCGAAAGATTGCCAAAACATTCCTAGCACGGATAAATTGAAAAAAAAAATTCAGTTACATGGTCGACAGCGAACCTTACTCACTGAACGAATATCTTGATAATTAAATTTCGTTTTGACTTACTCTTTTTTTATACTATGTAGAATTATTATAATGACCGTACCGAAATGAATTTAGTACGCGGGTACATAATATGAGATTCGAGTTTTTTTTTGCGCGCATGGTTTCAATATACTGACAGTGAAATCTCAACATGTCTCAACGAAATATTGCTTGTCGTTATGTTCCAACTGCTGCTAAGTTTCAATTCAATCGCTTCAGTACTTTTTGGAAAACTTGCGAAATACCTCAAAATTTCAAATGTCTTAAACTCCGAAACGGCTGCAGGTAAGCTTCCACTGAAGGGGCAAGGTGGATTGGGTCGCATTGACGCTGACGGAGAAATATGCTCGCTGAGCGATCCTTCGGCTGATTCCGCCGAGCCTGGGCACTATGACGAGGTAGCAGCGTTGCCAGGTCGAAAAGCCTACATTATAGTACAAATTGTTCGAAACAATCGTATTTTTATAGTACATATTATCGTTTCCCATTGTTTTTGGTTTATTATTTGATGAAATCAAATAATAAACCTTAGTGATCGACCAACAAAAAAAAAATTTTAACCCCCCCTGAAAATTTCACAGTTTACGTTTTGGAGTATGTAGATTTGAATGAACGAATAAAAAAAAATCCGTCCGTCCGCCGTCCGTTGTCCAGAGCTTTTCTCGGAAAGTACTGAACCGAAATCCGTGAAACTTGGTAGAAAAATCATGTGTCGCTCTGGATTGATCCTCCAAGCTTTTCAGCAGGATTGGTGTACCCTAAGGGCTTAAAATAGGGGGTTGGAGCAAAAAAAAAATTATTTCTCGAGAACTTACCACCGAATTTTTGTGAAATTCTCAACGTTGATTACTATTGCACAACTCAATCTAAAAATTTTCACCCGGATGATATCCGACCGGTAGTCTCTGAGTTATAAAGAAAAATGCTGCAAATTTCCAATAATCCCGAGAATGAATCATCGCATTCGGTTCTAAGATTGGAATTCATTGAAATAATCGGTTAACTTTTCATCCAGAATCATATATCTGAATGTAAATGAAAAGATTGTTACCAAATTTTCAACATATATTGAGAAATTTCGAACGGATTCGTTAATTATTTTATAAACACATTGTGCCAATGCCCTATCGATGTTCTCGACAATTTCATAATCGTTAGTAGTTCAAATTAAATATTTTTGGGGTTTCTCTCCTGATATCTGAAACATAACTACAAAAACTAGGATAACAATTATTAATTATAGATATCACCCTGCGAATTACGGGATGAAACATTAAATTTCTTCATGGAGCTCAATTATATCTTAAATAAAACTTATATATTATTCATAAATCATTGGTTTTTCACAACCCGAAAACTGATTCCCTGAAAAAATTCATTTGAACCATTGAAATCTCAATATATACTCTTGTGTAACTGAATAACCCATTCACATGCAGAACGCGAATTAAGAAGCGTTATTTGAAATAATGAATATTTCCAAAATATTCGGTCGATCGGAGGTTTCCATCAATTTTGGATTGCTTCGTACAATTATCATCAACATGTGGATATCGGCTACTGGTTTCAATCGAAATCCAATATTTTTCGTACTGAGACTTTGAAATAGGGGTGAATATAAAAGATAATGAGCATGTATTTGATAAAACAAATTGGAGGATATATGCTAACAAATCAATTAACAAACCGGAAATCTCATCAATTGTCGAGAATCTAATACTAAGGGTACTGGGGACCGTAGACAAGAATACTCCGCATGTTTCAACATCTGGTGGTCCGCAAACTACTTGTTTGAATTGAAGGTTTTTACATTAAACAGACGTTGGGATTTGACACCATCTTAGTTTAGTGTATCTGACAACTATACGGAACGAAATTTCTCTTTTAGAATTATTCAGTCGAATTCAACCTTGAGAGGTTCACGATATATTTGATTTTTACAGACAAGTTATTGAAAATAACTTTAGGTCTTCAGTTTGTGTATTGGATATTTTGTGAATCAAGTGAACTCTTATCGGATATATGCACTGTGGAAAAATTTTTTTCAGATAAGTTGCACAGGACGGGTGAGTTTTTTTTCATTTCATTGATATTTTTCAGAACAAAGTTGAATCCTAGTAGGAATCACATCCACACATTTAATATTAGCGGAAAATCTTGAATTTTGTTTTACGTATTTGTTGTTAATTTGAGAGTTTAAGTTAATTTTCCCGAAAGTTTCTCAAGAAATACTAACGCGATCAAATTGAAACATCATAACTAGTTGTGAAATATCGACGCTCAATTTAATGCATGATTTCGTGAGAATTGTATTTGAAAAAAATTGAATTTTTTCTAAACATTTTTTTCGGAAGCTATTCATTAAAGTTCAATATGATTTGGTACAGGTCTTAGTCAACATTTTGTAACCATTTTTATTTGCAGAGATATTGGCGGAAAATTTTGTGGCCATTTCAAATTCTGAGGTTATTTCCCTTATATGTCAAAAGACGCAAACGCTTTCTGATTTGAATTTCATTTCTATTTGTGTAATACTGACACGCAATGAAATAAGTAATATCGTGAAGATCGTTCTGGCAAAATATTAGTAAAAAATATTTTTCGGAAATTTAACTTAACTTTAACGAAAGAAACAACATAGTGACTTGACCTTTGTAAAGTAGTTTTTTAAGAAACTCAACACCAAGATAATTTTCCCTTCAACTCCAATATTTTATAGGAAATGTGATTTGGAATGAAAAATATTTAAGATTTTTATGAATAACATCCTCTAGGCTTAATTATAAAGTGATTCTTTCAATTCTTTCCAGCAAAATTTTCGTTATATGTTGATACCTTAGTGAATAGGTTTATCTACCATATTTCGGGAATATATTTACATGAGACAGACAACATGGATACGGTTATTGATTATATCGGTGACAGGAGTGATAATTCTGATGATCAGTCGGACATAAAAACTCCATCTCATTGTCGTAACTCGACAGATTTGTCATCAGATAACTAGGGAATACGGCCCTGTGCGGCCACCTGCATTGGTCTCACTTTTCGAGCGAGCTAAGGCGGTTCGCCCTTCAAGTGGTTTTGTGCGTTATTATAAACATAGACATATTTAGGCATGTAGGATTTATCCTTGGGGATATTTGAAAATTCCAGACATAAGTCAGTCGGGATCGGAATTGGAAGCGATAAGCTTGAGGTCCAAAACGCCGAGGCTCGGCTCAAATATTTAAAATAGGTTTTTTACGTTTTTGTTCATATTTTCACACGATCGATTAGTTCGTATCGGCACTAGTCTAGTATATTCATTTTACAACTAGGAATCGAATTAAAGTGTGTTTTTTTTAACCGTTTAGTTTGATTTCGAACCTCCTAGACGCCAGATCCTAACGGTGTGTAGGACTTCGGCGGGGAACTCATAGTAATACTACGGAATCATAAAAAACACGAAGAAAGTTGCTTAACATCTTCTTCAGGTATCTACATTTTACTGACTGATGGTATGTAGTACAACAAGGTTTAAATATGGTCCGGAACGTGCCTAAATAATTATACAAAAGCGTAAAAGTGAGAGTAGGTATAAATAAAAGTTTTTAGGTTACAGAAAAATATTCAGTAGTGGAGAGCTATTCACATCTGTTTGTTCATTCAATAGGATTTTGCGGGTGTTGTACCTAATGATTTCTAACGACTCTAGGAGTTATGTAGGTACTTTTGGTTTCGACGTGGATAATTTTGTAGTTACTATTGAATTTAAATATTTCACATGAATTTCTTCATGGAATTGATTTTCGTTTGGTGAAAAACCAATGAGTTATAAATAATATATACGATTGATTTGAGAAATCAATGGTATTGGGTTATTAAACTGAGAAAATAATAAACCCTTGTGTAAAATTTGCAGCGTTTTTATCGTACACATTCGAACTGAAAGAGTATATCGAATATGGTGCAGTCTCAACGTACAATTATAACAAAAAATGAAATTCTTCGCATTTAAAAGATTTCTTATAACCATGATATACAGGGTCTTTCACGAGGAACCTCACCCATATTTATACGGGAAACTACTGAAAGTATTTTCATGAAATTCAGCACTTATAAGTATTTCACGATGCTGATGAAATCTAAAATATTTTCAAGGCATGAGCACCTCCGGTTTTCCCGGAAATGAAGTCAACTTCCGTTTTTCAAATTAGAACACCATTTTTTTATTGCAGAAATAGATTCCTTAAAAAATTTCAATTTATTTTGATGTAACATTTTTCAGTTTTGGTTGGAAAATTCTCTCTGAGCGGGAAAATTCGAAAAAAAAATCAAAATAGAGCTCCGCTGAAACAAGAATAACTTCGAGGTTTTTGGATGGAAAATTTTCATTTTTTGGATTTTTCAAGATGTAAGATTGATGTATCCTCTTTGAAAATCGAAATCGCGATTCATGATACAGGGGGTAAAAAAATCGCTTTCAAAGTTAGGGATGACAAAATCATGAAAAATCAATTTTTTCAAATTAGAACCCAATTTTTTTATGGCAGATATCACACCCTTGCCCTAAAATGGATATTTTCTGAGTTATTCACAAAAAACTGTTTTTCGTCTTGAATTTTCAGCTATTTCTTTTCCCTTCACGCCAAAAAGATGAAATTTTCAGGAACTGTTATTTGAACCATGCTGTAGATTTTTCACCCCTTCTTGAAACCGACTTCAAGTTACTATTAGGAGAACCATGGCAAACTCTCGCAGTTATAACTAGAGAAGATGCTCAAAGTTTTGACCGTTAATTTCTAGACATTTATTTATACGTCTCAGGAATGCTTCGTGCGTTGCTCTTCTTATTTCATCGGGAGGAGGAGATCTGCAAAAGTGTTTAAAAACCAAATTGAGTTTCAAAACTATGAATCTAAAAATCTAAACAAACCTGAACGCATTTCTGACTCGTTCTATGCAGTCCTCTTTATCAGTCAGGGGAGTTGAGTAGACAATATTTTTTATCCTACCCCAAACATAATAGTCTAAAGGAGTTGAATCGGGAGAACGTGGTGGCCAAAGATGTGGACCATTGTTCGCCAACCATCGATCTTCAAATAGCCTGTAGAGGATATTTGACACATTGAGTGAATTGTGTGGAGGCGCGCCATCTTGTTGATACCGTAAGTCATTATGGTTCTGTACTAGCGGCTCAATTATTTGAGTCAATATGTCAGAATATCTATCTCCTAAGGGAGAACATTCTTTAAATAATGCAAACATGTGTAGTGTTCTATCTTACCAGTTAAAGTCCCATCATAAATGTGAACATCGAGAATTGCATTATTTTTGATGGCGCAAAAAACATTGAAACTCCAGGTCTCTTGAAAGTTCCATTGTCTGAAGTGGTGGTTGTTCTCTTCATCCCAATAATGACTGTTATGCCTATTGAAAGAACCATTCTTTGTGAATTTAGATTCATCTGTCCAAATTATACAGTCCAAAAAGTTTTCATTCTCTTGAAATCGAATCATCATAGCTTCGCAAAACTCTGTTCTCCTGACGAAATCAGTTTTCTTCAAATGCTGTACCCTATTGAATTTATATGGGTGCATTTTATGTTTTTTTAATATTCTCCAAACACTCGATTGAGATAATCCCAGATCAATCTCGGCATCTTTGAGAGAATTTTGAGGATTCACACGAAAATATGCAAGAACTGTAATTTCGTTGTTCTCATCTTCTACTACACTTTTTTCTCTGTGTGTAGTTTTCTTAACGAAAGATCCGACATTTCTCAAGTTTGTCATGGTTCTGTTAATGGTATCTCTCGTTGGTCTGGGTCGGTCAGGAAACCTCTCAATGAACAGTCGAATCGTTCTATCTACAACTTTATTACATTCTCCATGAAGTAGAATGAGATTTAAATAATCTTCATTGGTAAAATTAGGCATAGTGATCGATTTTATAACTTAATACGAATTATCACCAAATTAATAGTAAACACAAAATGCTACTGAATAAAGAGGAATTTGGCAGATGTAATTAATGATATCTATCATTAAAAAAAATAATGTAAAACATGGTAAGTTTTTGCATATGGTTCATAAGGAATTATTTATTTATCACTGGAGAGAAAACCGATGGCCGATTAGTTGAAATAAAGAGGTTTCCGATACAAATTCGAATCCAAATTCGCCATCTATTTAGGAACAACCTGTAACTTTTTTCTCTTGCATATTAGGGTAGTAAAATCTAAAACATGGTTTAAGTAACAGTTCCTGAAAATGTCATCTTTTTGGCGTGAAGGGAAAAGAAATAGCTGAAAATTCAAGACGAAAAACAGTTTTTTGTGAATAACTCAGAAAATATCCACTTTAGGGCAAGGGTGTGATGCATACACTCACATTATTTTTTAACGTGAATTCAATATATGCCATAAAAAAATGGGGTTCTTATTTGAAAAAATTGATTTTTCACGATTTTGTCATCCCTAACTTTGAAAGCGATTTTTTCACCCCCTGTATCATGAATCGCGATTTCGATTTATAAAGTGGATACGTCAATCTTACATCTTGAAAAATCTCAAAAATGAAAATTTTCCATCCAAAAACCTCGAAGTTATTCCTGTTTCAGCGGAGCTCTATTTTCGATTTTTTTTTCGAATTTTCCCGCTCAGAGAGAATTTTCCAACCAAAACTGAAAAATGTTACATCAAAATAAATTGAAATTTTCTAAGGAATCTATTTCTGCAATAAAAAAATGGTGTTCTAATTTGAAAAACAGAAGTTGACGTCATTTCCGGAAAAACCGGAGGTGCTCATGCCTTGAAAATATTTTAGATTTCATCAGCATCGTGAAATATTTATAAGTGCTGAATTTCATGAAAATACGTTCAGTAGTTTCCCGTATAAATATGGGTGAGGTTCCTCGTGAAAGACCCTGTATATCATTAAACAATGATACCATGAAACAAACTTATTTGAATATGGAAGTGAGGTAGTTTTCGGAGCATGTTTTCAGATATCAGGCCAAAATATTTTGCTTGAGGATTGCATTATGTCGACAAGGTATTTTTATTTATTTATGAGATAATTTATACCCGCATTCCTTATTTTAATATTTTCGAAATATTTGTTGGGTAACTTTTTAAGAAACTGAATATTTGTCGCTTGAGTGATAACATTAAGAATTCCTTTATTTTCCAAAATAAAAATAATATGAAAATGGCAGATTTTGATCGGGACCTGAGTAAACACTTTATTCCCATGGGGTGATTGGAAAAAACAATTTTTATCTGTTGACATCCAAAGACTCCCCTCCAAGATTCCAGCGTATTCAGAAGGAGGCGTCAAAGAAGCCGCCCCATAAAACGACCCCATATTCTATTACAGGGAATGCCGACAAAGTTGATGATTTACGACATCTGTATACACGGTCTCTTTATATATAAGTAGCTCTGGAACTACTGTAATGAGTTGGTAGAAAATCATCTCAATTCCGCCTTTGTTTATCGAACATCATTTGAAAAGTTTCATTGAAATTTTTAGTATCTGCGGACACTTTATATGAATTGATTTTTCAAATGGTAGGTTCTCTGAAATTATCGTAAAAAAAACTCTATTATCGCACATGCGGTATCGTACATAGTACATAGCACCAAAATTATCGTATGAAACGATAATTATTGTACAAATGGCAACGCTGCGAGGTAGTGAAGTTGCATTTTGCATTTAAATCTAAGCAGGAGGATTTATCCGCCTGCGATCCGTCCGCCTGATGGACGCTCAACTTAAAGCTTAAAGAGTTCAACCATAGAATTTTCGAATGCAACCTCCACTGAGGAATTCTGAGGTTAACCGTCTCACGAGTGACACGATACTCTGATTTGTCCTTAACTATATGTTTCAGGATTTGTGAAACTTACTGGAATTGTCCTTAAATTCATCTATATTAGCAGATGCAGCGACACGACAGCGAGGCAAAAGGATGAACGTCATTCATATCGACCAAAGTATTCTGCACTCCAAGGTAGGGTTCGTACAATGCTCTCGATAGATGGCGAATTGTAAGTAGTGATACAGCAGTTTTCCATCTTAAAGGTTGTAAGTATCTTGAGTCCTATTACAGCGGTTGCTATAGGTAAGGCAGTCAGATAATCGGTAAGGACCGATAAACTGCAATAACTGTATATTATAAATTTGCTTCTTTCCTTAATCCACTTCAAAAGTGTGTTTTTAAACTTTGTCGTGGGTACGTTCGATTCGTCAATCTTATCAGCTAGAATTATTCCTGTTTTTGTTTCTAATATGGGCGTTTTTATTTTATTGTGATTTTTTCCTACTTTAGAATAATGATTATATCCTCCCTTTACTGACACCAGTGAAGGGATGGATTGGAAAGATGACGAGGAACCTGATGGTTCCTAGTCGGTTAATTCAGATATTTCCAATAGCTCAAATATTATACAGGGTCTTTCACGAGGAACCTCACCCATATTTATACGGGAAACTACTGGACGTATTTTCATGAAATTCAGCACTCGTAAGTATTTCACGATGCTGATAAAATCTAAAATATTCTCAAGGCATGAGCACCTCCGGTTTTTCCGGAAATGACGTCAACTTCCGTTTTTCAAATTAGAACACCATTTTTTTATTGCAGAAATAGAATCCTTAGAAAATTTCAATTTATTTTGATGTAACATTTTTCAGTTTTGGTTGGAAAATTCTCTCTGAGCGGGAAAATTCGAAAAAAAATCGAAAATAGAGCTCCGCTGAAACAAGAATAACTTCGAGGTTTTTGGATGGAAAATTTTCATTTTTGGGATTTTTCAAGATGTAAGATTGATGTATCCACTTTGAAAATCGAAATCGCGATTCATGATACAGGGGGTGAAAAAATCGCTTTCAAAGTAGGGATGACAAAATCGTGAAAAATCAATTTTTTCAAATTAGAACCCCATTTTTTTATGGCAGATATTGAATCTAAGTTGAAAAATAATGTGAATGTATGCATCACACCCTTGCCCTAAAATGGATATTTTTTGAGTTATTCACAAAAAACTGTTTTTCGTCTTGAATTTTCAGCTATTTCTTTTCCCTTCATGCCAAAAAGATGAAATTTTCAGGAACTGTTATTTGAACCATGCTGTAGATTTTTCACCCCTTCTTGAAACCGACTTCAAGTTACTATTAGGAGAACCATGGCAAACTCTCGCAGTTATAACTAGAGAAGATGCTCAAAGTTTTGACCGTTAATTTCTAGACATTTATTTATACGTCTCAGGAATGCTTCGTGCGTTGCTCTTCTTATTTCATCGGGAGGAGGAGATCTGCAAAAGTGTTTAAAAACCAAATTGAGTTTCAAAACTATGAATCTAAAAATCTAAACAAACCTGAACGCATTTCTGACTCGTTCTATGCAGTCCTCTTTATCAGTCAGGGGAGTTGAGTAGACAATATTTTTTATCCTACCCCAAACATAATAGTCTAAAGGAGTTAAATCGGGAGAACGTGGTGGCCAAAGATGTGGACCATTGTTCGCCAACCATCGATCTTCAAATAGCCTGTAGAGGATATTTGACACATTGAGTGAATTGTGTGGAGGCGCGCCATCTTGTTGATACCGTAAGTCATTATGGTTCTGTACTAGCGGCTCAATTATTTGAGTCAATATGTCAGAATATCTATCTCCTAAGGGAGAACATTCTTTAAATAATGCAAACATGTATAGTGTTCTATCTTAACAGTTAAAGTCCCATCATAAATGTGAACATCGAGAATTGCATTATTTTTGATGGCGCAAAAAACATTGAAACTCCAGGTCTCTTGAAAGTTCCATTGTCTGAAGTGGTGGTTGTTCTCTTCATCCCAATAATGACTGTTATGCCTATTGAAAGAACCATTCTTTGTGAATTTAGATTCATCTGTCCAAATTATACAGTCCAAAAAGTTTTCATTCTCTTGAAATCGAATCATCATAGCTTCGCAAAACTCTGTTCTCCTGACGAAATCAGTTTCCTTCAAATGCTGTACCCTATTGAATTTATATGGGTGCATTTTATGTTTTTTTAATATTCTCCAAACACTCGATTGAGATAATCCCAGATCAATCTCGGCATCTTTGAGAGAATTTTGATGATTCACACGAAAATATGCAAGAACTGTAATTTCGTTGTTCTCATCTTCTACTACACTTTTTTCTCTGTGTGTAGTTTTCTTAACGAAAGATCCGACATTTCTCAAGTTTGTCATGGTTCTGTTAATGGTATCTCTCGTTGGTCTGGGTCGGTCAGGAAACCTCTCAATGAACAGTCGAATCGTTCTATCTACAACTTTATTACATTCTCCATGAAGTAGAATGAGATTTAAATAATCTTCATTGGTAAAATTAGGCATAGTGATCGATTTTATAACTTAATACGAATTATCACCAAATTAATAGTAAACACAAAATGCTACTGAATAAAGAGGAATTTGGCAGATGTAATTAATGATATCTATCATTAAAATGTAATGGTTGGCTAGTTTCAACAATATATTAATATTGTATACTACAGAAGAAACAACGAGTTTGCAGACACTGGTTTTATTTTGTTCTCGACTCAACTTCTTGATCTCGTCTACGACACATCAGCGCATAATGGTCATGCGTCATATCATTACGCATGACCTGATAATTGACATACATAATAAACTTCTTCTTTATATCAACAACCTTATTAGTATTTACAATATTATTCAATATACTATTATATTATTATTCATTATACCCAATATATTACATCCTCCCTCTAAGATCAATAAAATAATACATTATAATCATAAACTTATATATAAAAAAAAAATAAAAGATGATTTGAAAATTTTGATAACATTAATTTGGAAATTTGCTAGGCTTTAAACTTTTATCCCTATCACGTAATTCATATCTTTTAGTTTGAGACGAGATCAAGAAGTTGAGTCGAGAACAAAATAAAACCAGTGTCTGCAAACTCGTTGTTTCTTCTGTAGTATACAATATTAATATATTGTTGAAACTAGCCAACCATTACATGGTGTCAGGTGTGAAAACACTAAAAATACATTTTCGTCGAACGATTGATGAAATATGGAAGGATTCAGAATCCCACCAACTTTGGATTTCACTGGGAACACGTGCCATAACTGGGCGATATGGGAACAAAAATTTGATATCTACATGCTGGCTGCTTTAGATACCGACATTCCTGAAGAGAAGAAAGTAGCAATCTTCCTGAACCTGATTGGTGAGCAAGGCGTTGAAATATTTAACACTTTGAATCTAAAGTTGGAATCATCTACGCTTAAAGAGGTTAAGACAGCATTCAAGAAATATTGTGATCCTAAGAAGAATATAATATTCGATCGTTATAAATTTCTCTCCTGTAACCAGAAAGAAGGTCAGAGCATTTCAAACTATATCACCGAAATCAAAACTCTGGTTAAAGTTTGTGAATACTCCAACGAAGATGAAATGATAAGGGACAAGATAATCTTGGGAATAAGGGACAACAACCTACGTGAGAAGTTGCTCCAGTACGAGAATCTTTCATTGAAGAAAACGGAAGAAGTTTGCAGACACTGGTTTTATTTTGTTCTCGACTCAACTTCTTGATCTCGTCTACGACACATCAGCGCATAATGGTCATGCGTCATATCATTACGCATGACCTGATAATTGACATACATAATAAACTTCTTCTTTATATCAACAACCTTATTAGTATTTACAATATTATTTAATATACTATTATATTATTATTCATTATACCCAATATATTACAAAAAAAAAAATGTAAAATATGGTAAGTTTTTGCATATGGTTCATAAGGAATTATTTATTTATCACTGGAGAGAAAACCGATGGCCGATTAGTTGAAATAAAGAGGTTTCCGATACAAATTCCGATACAAATATTTTTTCTCTTGCATATTAGGGTAGTAAAATCTAAAACATGGTTTAAGTAACAGTTCCTGAAAATGTCATCTTTTTGGCGTGAAGGGAAAAGAAATAGCTGAAAATTCAAGACGAAAACAGTTTTTTGTGAATAACTCAGAAAATATCCACTTTAGGGCAAGGGTGTGATGCATACACTCACATTATTTTTTAACGTAGATTCAATATCTGCCATAAAAAAATGGAGTTCTAATTTGAAAAAATTGATTTTTCACGATTTTGTCATCCCTAACTTTGAAAGCGATTTTTTCACCCCCTGTATCATGAATCGCGATTTCGATTTTTAAAGTGGATACATCAATCTTACATCTTGAAAAATCCCAAAAATGAAAATTTTCCATCCAAAAACCTCGAAGTTATTCTTGTTTCATCGGAGCTCTATTTTCGATTTTTTTTTCGAATTTTCCCGCTCAGAGAGAATTTTCCGACCAAAACTGAAAAATGTTACATCAAAATAAATTGAAATTTTCTAAGGAATCTATTTCTGCAATAAAAAAATGGTGTTCTAATTTGAAAACCGGAGGTGCTCATGCCTTGAAAATATTTTAGATTTCATCAGCATCGTGAAATACTTATAAGTGCTAAATTTCATGAAAATACGTTCAGTAGTTTCCCGTATAAATATGGGTGAGGTTCCTCGTGAAAGACCCTGTATATAATCGTTCAACACTAATATCGCAAAAAATTTATACAGATATCAAGTGAATATTCACCTCCTCTCTCTCCTGAAAATGTTGCCTTGTTGTAAAGAGAATTGGAATCAATGAACTCACAGTTTTATGATGACGAAGAGCTGATGAATGAAACTGTTAATTTGTCACAGAAATCAGCAAAGTTGTTGGAAAAAAATAAGAAAGATCAGATTCCTAGACATAACATAGAGAGAACTTCAATTTTTCGAGTTGAATTACCCCCCTATCACTTCAGCGGGTCTTTTAAGTTTATACTAGAATCCCAGTCAAATGATAACATAGGAAACATTCATTCAATGAATCTTGGAAATAAACTACCCCAAGCAGTTTACGCAGGTATAAGAGATATAACGAAAAAAGAAAAAAATAGAATTTGCATTTAGTTTTTCACCGCAGCAAGTCCCAAATCATTTTTACGGGCTCGTTCTAGGGAACAGCGCGTAATCGTTTCGTCACAACATCTGTAATTTTCGAATTTTGAGCTGAAATTAGTCTTAAAACGAATAGGTTCAACTCACTGATGAATAATCTGTGGTCAAATTTGATTCTGTCCTTCCGGCCGTCCATGCGTGTTCTAACTTTCAGGAGGACAGACCTAGAGTCTTGAAATTTTCAGGATAGGTCTTTATCTTGGATATCTCGGTTGAGTTCGTTAGTGCGCGGAATCGGCCGAACAGTTCGGAGTTATGCCTTTATGAAATCTTAAGGTTGATTCCTCGATATCGTATGAAGTACCGATTCGATCAGATTGAAACTTTGTGATTAGTTCTAGCATATCAACACGCAACTGAATGCAGAATTTCGTATGGATAACGTTGTTGAAAAATTCTAAAGAAATATTGTTCGAAAATTTTGTTAATTTTCGTTACAAAAATTTTTTTTTCGGAAAGTGTTTATCAGATTTCAACTAAATTCGGCACAGACCTTCAGATTCTTAAACAACAACGTTCCGAGTTTAAATGCGATACATATATTAAATTATATATTATAAATTTGTAAAATTTCGTTGTTCTTTGAAATTTGGACGTTATGTTCTCAATATCTCAAGAAGTACAAATACGATAAGATCAAAACACTGTTATCTTCTCGAAAATACCAAGGCTAAACTTATTGCAGAATTTCGTATGGATCCAAGTGTTAGAAAATTTTAAGAAAATGTCATTCAAAAATGTTTGAAATTTTTTTTCTCGGAAAATGTTGAACAGATTTCAACGAAATTTGGCAAAGACCTCGAAATCAATATTCAACAAAAATGTCCCAAATTTCAATTCGATACGATATTTAATTTGGAGATATATTGAAATTATTTCCTCAATATTTAAAGAAGTATAAATACCATCACATCGAAACTGCGTAATTATTGAAAAAATAGCACTATACCATAACTAAAAATTGTATTTCGAAAATTATTCCCATCTCCATCGGAAAAAAATAGTTTTTCTGATTTATTGACCAGATTTCAATGAAATTCGATACAGACCTTGAAGATAGTAGTCGATAACAGTTTATTTCTGAATTTCAATTCGATCTGATGCTCATTTCTGGCGATATTAGGGAGCATACCGTATTAACAAGAATAACATCCGAAAAAAAGACTATAAGAGACTACATGTTTTCATAGCCGGTTTTAGGGTTAATTGAGCACGTCGAATTCGTGAAAAAAACTAAAAATACCCTCAATGATTTCGTAGATATATTGATTCGAAATTTCATTGTCCTAATGTTACCAATAATGCAGAGATCGAATCGAAATTCTGCACTTGTTATTATGTGGACGCTATACACGCTCTGTTCTAACGAAACTCTGCATGAATCTTCAAGCTCTCACTTTAACGCACCAGATCTTGGAATCAAGATCGTGATCGTTTTGCCCAAATAGAATTTTTCATTCAAATAATAATCGATGATATTTGAATGAATTGAATGTATTCGAACGCATTCCAGTCAAAAACACAGATATGAACTCCGTACTCTATGCTTCATGAGGTGATTCCCTGGAAGCTTGATCGGCACAGTTAAAGGAGTCATAAAAACCATTGGAAATTCTATAACGGAACAAGACATTTTGGAATGCGATTCAAAAAAGAAATTGTTTCTGCTAGAAATTAAAAAAAAAGATTCGGAGTTCACGATGTCGTAAAATATATCCCCTTTAATTCATGGGTCCTAACTTTTCAAGGGAAAAATTCCCCGGAATATATTTCCATCTGGAAATATATCAGAAGATTGTCGTTATGTATTGGCCCGCTCATTCAGTATTATAATTGTTTAAGATATGGGCATGTTCTAGCGAGCTGCAATGGGAAAAAAAGATGTATAGAAACTGTGGGGACTATCATTCAGAAGAAGTCTGTTGAAACAAAGATAGAGATAAGATAGAGAGAAGAATTGATGCTTTTTTGTGATGGTAATTATGCTTCAACGGATCACAGTTGTCCTGAATTTGCTCTGCAAAAATATATAAACAATTTAATAGTAATGGAAAACATCTCCTTTTTTGAAGCCGTCAAACTTATACTTCAAGAACTCAGTCTGCTAATGTTAATTTACGAAAAAATATTATCACAGCCCAAAATAGAAGATTTCTACTAGACACTAATCAAAATATTCCACTATACCCAGAAACTCGTAAGAGAATAAAATTACCATCTACTTCATATTACGATAAGACAGTTCACCAACAACAACTTAATCTACGACCCATGTCTTATATACCTCAATCCCAAGTGTTACACCATCTCCTATAACATCGAATCCAATAAATTCTACTCTAGATTTTTCTCAACCAGCAGAGACAAATGATATGATAACAAAGATTCTTTCGACAGGAAATTATATGGAATTTTAAAATATTTTGATAAAGTAAATCAACTCAGTAGAACCTCTTTTAACACAACCAAACACATCCAAAACTAAGTAACAGCAGTCCGCGCATATCTCAGCCCAACTCTACTCTTTACCCCAAATTCAGATAGGTATAGTATCCTCAAATGGAATATTAGATCTTCAAGATCAAATATAGATAATTCGAAATTAGACCCTACAGTCATATTATTGACTGAAACATGGCTTGATCCCAAAACTAATTTGAGAATATCAGGATATAATATCATCAGACTTATTGATCAAGCAAAGGTGGAGGAATAGCTATACTTATCACAAACCAGGTTAACTATTCTCTACTCCCAACATTGAATCAGTTTTCTTCAGAAGGATTCGAGATCAAATGAATCAAAACTCACGATATGTCCATTGTTAATGCTTGCAATCTCCCCAAGTACAAATTCAATAAAAGTCAGTTCACAAACATTGTGAACAGCTCAACTTGTCCTTTCATAGTAGGAGGGGATTTTAATACTCAGAATCTCTTATAGGGTTCTGGATTTTTAACCCTAATAATAGAGCACTGCAAGAATTCGTTCTAGAAAACGACCTCTGCTTACTTAATGATGGTACTCCTATAAGATTAACTTCCCCGATGGAAAATAAAAGCGCACCAGATATTACTTTCTGCGATGGCGTTAGAGTAAGTAGAGAATGGTCAGTACAGGTAGCAGGAATCATATTCTTATATCCATCAGAATTCATTATGCACATCCTCATATTGCCAAAGCTCACCATTAAAAGTACCAACAAGTTCAATACCAAAAAAACTTACTGGAAAAATTATCAAAACAGAGCCGCCCAGCAAATAGAAACAGATTCTGAATACAACCTAGAATCTCTCCAACAGAAAATAATCCAGGTAGTGGAACAGACTATTCCCATCAAAAATAAATATAATAAGCCGAAATCACCATACTTTGCCTAATGGTGGGATGATTCATAAGCAGAGCTAGTTAAAATGAGAGATGAATCCACCCGTGAAAACTTACGTCGTCCTGCTCAAGAAAATTATATACCAGCTGAGAAAGCTCAAGCAAAGGCGGAACTCAAAATTGAGTTGGTGAAGAAATTGGTATTTAGAAAATTCTGCGAGGATTTAAGTCCTCAAAACATCTCGCAAATGTGGAAAGATATGAACAGATTCAGATGAAGGTATGGGCATCGGAACTTCCAGAAGTCTTAGGTATCTTACGGTCAAGAAAATCATGATATTCTCTGTCCCCTATTATTTCTGTGACTTCTTTACATTCTTTGCAAGCCCAGGTTGCCATTTTTCCGGTTATTTTCCTGGATCAACTTATTCAAGTTCTAAATAAACGAAAAGATAGTACTACTGGTAAGAATTCTATTACCTACAGCATGCTTCAAAAACTACCCTTCAATGCGAAGGTCAAGTTACTACAAGCCTACAATGCCATTGTCAATGCTCCATCCATTCCCAACCCACCGAAAGAAACAGTCATTATCCTCATCTGTAAACAAGGTCAATCACCTGATAATCCATCTAGTTACAGACCTATAGCGTAAGGTTCATGCCTGTTGAAAATACTTCATTTCCTGCCTACAAAGAGACTCGAGAGAATTTATGAGGGTAACATCCCAGAACGTGAAATCCAGTTTGGATTCAGGAAAGAAAAATCGGTCAGTGATGCAATAGCATACCTTACTTCGTCTATTTACTCCTCATTTGCCAAAGGAGAAGTTGTAGTGATAGTTTTTTCGGACATGAAGAGAGTCTATGACTCTATCAACTCTGACTTTCTGGGGAATCGTTACATGTTGAAGGTGTTCCTCGAAACATAATAGATTTATTGAGATCACTGATCCTCCAACGCTTAGTTTACCTAACAGATCCACTAAATAAAAGTATTTTTGGTCCAAAGCAGACAGACTGTGGGTTAGAATAGGGGTTTCCAGCCAGCACTGTTCTTTTGAACATGTATGTTAAAGATCTGACAGCTTTTGTGAATATTCGAGGTATAAAAGTTCTAAAATATGCAGATGATTTCACATTATTCGTCTCTGCGTCAACTTCCAGAACTAAATTTGTTGTTGTTCAATCGTAGTATCCTTTGGGTAGGCAAACGAAACACTTGAGAATTACAATTCAAAAAAGCTCAGAATGGACAGACCATGTTGTTGACTCTGGTGCAAAAGCCTTCCGGAGTATCAATGTAATCAGATCTCGGGCCAGAACCTGGTCGGGATTACACCTCTCAATATTGGTGATATTGTACAGATCTATTGCTAGATCTCATTTGGATAACGGCGGCATTTCCTATGCCAGATTTTCTGAGACTGTACTTACTAATATAATATAAGCAGAGTCGGAAAAACTTCCTCTTCACCTCAGAAGCTTCTGAGTTACTGTCCAAACAATATAGGACCACTGAAAAACCTTTGATCTCCCTCGTTCAGTTTCTTCCTCCCTGTATCACTCTTGAATAGATAGGATCTTTCGATACGACTCTCGTGAAAGCTTTCAATATTGTCCCTTCTCCAGAAAACATACATTCTGACCCAGCTCTCCTTTGTTAGTCGTAGGACTTGGAACTACAATAATTCAAGATCTCATAACATAGGACAAGAGCGTCCACGGGCCGACGCGATGTGCTCGACGCGTTTCTAGCCTCGTCTATGCGGTTTCCTAGGCAGTTCAAGCTAACGCCGCACACGGGTTGCACGATTTACGCGTCAAGCATCCGCACACGGGTCGATCCGATGCGCTCGACGCGATCCAGTCTCGTCTCTCGAATCGGCTTCCCAAGCAATTCGAGGTGGCACCGTACACGGCTCGTTCCGAAACGTTCGTACGTCGCTAGCTTTTCGATATAACGAAACGATACAAATATGATTTTTCATCATTTTCAACATGATTTTGAGGCTTCATGTCTTGGAATTGATCATATAAATACATGTACTGATGGAATCTTTCTATTGATTGCCCGATTTCGTTCTCACGCAAGAAAAATACTACGTGGGATAACATTGACTTCATAATTAAAATTGTGAATTCTTATTATCTTCACCTCCCCGAATGAATTGAACTCTGTCTCGACACAAAAAAAATATATATATAATATTTTAACCAATGAAAAGTACGGAAAATCACGGCCATTGTATGTGCTTGGACCAGTTCGTTAAAACATCGGAATTTATTATCCGAAATAACAATGATGCGTCATTTTTGAGCGCATGTTCCGTGTAGCTCGATAACAGCGTGCTTATGTCCAGAAGTCAGGTTTCTGGAATTTTCAGCCAAAAGTTTAAACGATTGATATCGACACATTTATGGAAAGTTTTGGGGTTCAAAATCAATTTTGTCGGCGCGTTCGTCCTCTACCATGTACTGTACCAGGTTTTAAATAATAATATTCCCCTATATTTAAATGTAACGCCTATGTGTTAGACCGTGATTCCCTCAATCATAGAAGAGAACACCGTGATCTCTCGATGGTCGAGATAACCTAAAAAGTAGGGAAAGGAAAACACTGGTCAGGATTCACTCTTTTATATATTGCCGAAAGAGAAAGGAGGCCGATATAGATACAGTGCCTTTTCGAAATAACGACGAACAAAGGGCCCATTTTATAGGCAGCCATTTTTGTACATTCAATATTTATAGTTGTGTCCAGATGATTATCAAGTAAGTCTTTGTTACATTGATTTACTATTCTGAACTGTTATAATATTCATCTATTCATTTGCGAATAATTGAGGAGATATGGTATGGATTGCATAGTGGAAGCATTTGTATCATTTTAACTCAATTAACTTGTGCTTGTGTGGGTTTAATGCTTTCCCAGTCATTAATGGAGCTTGGTGAGATATTAGCACGTAGATTTGTGTACTAAATCCCCCACTGTGACTGATGGTAGTTCGGTATTGACAGCCCTCGACATTATAACAATAAAACAGTAGTGTAGATAGATCTGACTAAGATTCATTGCTACTGGATATTTCACACATAAAGTTGCTTATGCGTAGATTCTTTGCATCCAACCTTGAGGGTTGAACTAGATTCCACTTTGTACTTGTATATTTTCTCTACATATATTTGCCATTGCTATTTACCATGTACAGATTTTATTATGTTATATTGTTACACAGTTGGTCGCTAAGGAGGGGTATCGCTCCGTTCATAGGAGGGCTCCGCTATTCAACCCCTTAGTCACCATACTTGTATATTTTATCTTTAAATTGTTTCAGATGTTATGTTTTGATAAATATCGGTTCGGAGTTTTTCTAAGACATTCTTTTTTCTCCTGCAAGAGCACCGCACCGAATAGCCAAATTGTTGTTTTATCCATTCTAACCTGAACTCCCTCTCAATCTTCTCTCTCATTTTCTGAAAATGAAAGTATTTTGGGTTGCAAACAAAACGTAGAGTCATATTTAGTTTACTAGACAATCCCAGGGTATTGGCCATGGGTGGGTTTTTGAGTTTAGGTAAAGGGGTCAAAATTGAACCAGGGGTTCAGGATTGTTTGTTTACATTATTTCATTTGTTGTGCACATTTAACTGCCGCAGAGTTATGTTTTAGAAATGTTGAGTGGAATGAACAGACCATTTATCTAGGAATGCAATGCTGGTGTATCATCAACATGAAATCTGTGTCTGAGTTGGCCCAGGAGATGCAAAACCTCAGAAAGAAGCAACAGAAAACTAACATGACCTAAAACCATTTTAACGATAGGTGCTGATTGAGATAATTTTCAATTGAATGATGTACGATGCACCAAAGCTTTCTCGACAAACCTTGTAAGAACACATCCAGCGAATCTGATAATATTGAACATTCAAAGTAATGTCAAACACATCTATGACTATGCCAACCTCCATGATTCACATAAGAAACTAGAAAAGTTTCACTTATCTCATTTTGTACTTGATGACATTCTTCTTTAATGTTGGACTTCTGATTCCATGACGTTACATGTTCTGTGAACTCTAGTCGATGCAGCATGGATTGACAGAATCTTGATTTTCATAGGTGCTTTATTGCCTAAAGATGTAGAACGAGTTGGATATTTATGATTATAAGGTTTTAAGGGGAAGGATTCGAACAGGAGCAAGGGGCGCAAGTGACCAGAGCAACAGGACCATTTGTCGATCAAATATCAGGTTTGAACATCCACTAGTCTCGGAGGAAAAGCTGTTTGCTGTCCAGTTTATCTGTGGTTTTTTTTTGTGGTACACCTTTTCTCACAATTGCAGCAAGAGGTTATGTTGCAGTTATCTTTTTGTATCATTATGTTTATCTTGGACGATCAGGAGATATCAGAAGATCTGAAGTTCATCAAATTTTTTTCTATCAAGGTTTGACGTTTGACATTTATAGTTTAACCCACTGGCGACTATACGCTATTATATTAATTCAAATGAGTACTTCAAAATCGACCTTCAAGCTCTCATATTCACATCGAGTTCTTGATTTCAATTCGATTCGTACTGTATTTTTGGAGATATTAGAAAAATAAAATGTTTAATGGATATAGCTGAATTTTGTGAATATACCTAGCCAATTCGCGAATTCTACCCTCTTTATTGAACTCCAAACCTGTTCTGCAGTTATGAAGTCCCTAAGTAGATTATTTCGGTTGTTATTGTGTTTATGGTGGTTAGGCCAACCGTAATCACGATCATTTCCGGAAAGAGCTTCTTTGAGACCCCATAATAATTATATAATTATAATAATAATATAATATTATAAAGTAGGTTTCGGGCTTGTTAATTACGAAGGCCGGATTCGTGAGTGGTTGAAACCGTCCTAATGATTCGTAGACATGCTCATTCAATTCGGATCGAATTTGAGTATAGTATTTGATTGAAAAATGACAGATTGAAGGTTCATGCAAAATTTCGTGTGAATCATTAGTAAGAAGAACGCCAAATCTTTCCATCAGAAAGTGAAGTTGCAATTGGCAGGGTCGACGTAAATAAGTGACCACTTTGTTCAGTAATTTGAGCTATCGCCTAACAGTTCCTGACCTCTCGTTTGTGCTTTTTGTTCAACAACCTGTTTTGGAACAACCTGCATATCTCTTTCGGAAATCAAACCTCTTTGGAGCCATACGGAACACAAAGGAAGATAAATCATCTAAATGGATATATAAACAGGAGAATACTTCTAATTAATATTTTGAGACATTCTGTGTATCTCATTCTGAAATTAGCCCACCCTAAAGCTACATTGAATGCAAACCAAGGGATATCATCAAAATATATCCAGAAACAGCAGAATTGTGGAAATTAACTCCTTGATACACCCTGTGGATTTTGCCATAAATATCCGGCCGTAGAGGTAGGAAACTTCCTACCAATTCATTCAATAGAAAGTTGGTGATGCCAACGAATGAAGCAATTATGCTGTTTTATGTCTTTTAGGACTGCCCTGTATATTTTATTCTAGAGAGGGACCACCTCGTTGTCATACTGAACCCAACGCAAAAAAGGATCGAAATCAGCCCCTGAGCAAAATAATTATGAAAGTTTAAAAAATAGTTTTCTACGAATTGACAACCTTCTTTTGACGCGCTGATTTTGAAATCGGCACTATCTATGGTGAATATTGAATAAACTCGGAACTGTTGACGTACGAACTTGCCGACGTCGCACTGTTCGAGTCGAGCACATCTCGTCGGCCACATCGCGTCGACCCGTGTGCGGACGCTAAGTGAAAATCTAATCAACACGCAACTATTTCATACTAAGATTGACGAGTTATTCCCGAAATATAAGTAAATATTTACAGATGCCCATAAAAATGAAGTTAGATCAGAAATAGCGGTGTACTCAAGTGAAATATTTCCCACGTTGAACGTATACCGAATCACTTCTTTATTTGTTCGGCTGAATTGTTCGCTATCCAGAGACTCTAGGAGCACTCTAGAGAAAGTAACTAACTGGATTTCACATTCTTCGAATGATTTCCTTACATTACAATTTCGAAGAGAAATTTATAACTTGAAAATACTAAAATTTGCAATTGAATTGATTTGTATGCCCAGTCACACTGGCATTCATGGCAATAAAGAAGCTCGCTGAAGATTCTCTCCAACTAAATCAATATAATTACATTAAACGTGATGCCAAAGAATTTTGGCCTTTATTCAAAGAAATCATACATAAGAGGTGGAAAACTCAATTTGACAAAGTCAGTCTCGATCAAAGCATTCTGCATTCGAAGGTGGGACTTGCAAGATGCTCCTGGCAGATGGCGCACTTAAACTGCAGCGGTCCATCTGAAAAGTGACGAGTATCGAGAAATCTCTCTGCGGTTTATCCAAGGTAAGTTGACCTGACGATAAATTACAATTGTGAAACAGCTGTAGTCATTCTCCTTGGATTCGCTTTTTCGGTGTAAGTGTTTTGGTTGATTGAATGACTGTGATCAAGGGGGAATATTTGTTGATTTATCGACGGATATTCGTCCTTGTGATTATGTTATTTATTAATACTGGAGCTCATTCTTCTCCATGAAACCAATTCCTACCTTCATATTCAATATTCTGTGAATTTCTAATCATTTTATATACATAGTTAGTTAATACCAACCCTTCTTTCCTGTAGCATAGAATACTTATTTCTACATAAGAATTTCCATATGAGAACACTAGAGTTGCATAGTTGCAAATATTATTTCCGACATGAATTTATGCTTGTTCAGACAATCCGATGTATTAAATACGATAATCCAGTGGATCTCGAGGAGATAGTAATCAGATAGTACAGTAGGCATAGCCGTAGATTGTAAACGCTTCCTAAAGTTAGTGGAGTCGATTTTTTAAAACACGGTTTCTTCCCTTAAAAACGACCAGGTGATGGGATTGTGCCAGTTTTGAACAGAAGAATAGTGTGACCCAAAAATTCAAGAGATCCACGGAGAATATTTAAAGGCTTACAGTTTCAACTGCAAAGGTACAACCACGAACGAAGGAACAGAAACCAAAGCCCCGATCGATTGAGTAGCGCCCTTCGACGACTTCAACGAAAAATCTTCCAGGACTTCAGGGAGGTGAAAAAAGCAATTTCCTGTACTCTATTTCCCCAGTCATTAACCTGGTCCAAAGTTAAACCCCATAAAATCCATTCTTTTCCCTACCGTTTTGAAAGTTAAACTTGTATAATTTTTTTTGCAAATACCTAGTTAATGAGTTTCGAATTTTTACATCAATCAAGATTGACCGCGTAAATATTTTGATTGATTCAATATCTAAATTAAAAATTAAAGGAATCAAAATGACCCAAGAAGGTTATAATGTTCTTGAGAAAATGAAACTAATAAATCTTTTTGCTCAATCAATGGTTCCATTTATGATAGCTCTGCAAATCTTACGCGATTAATCAATCATTGTGATAGATTCAATAGTAGATTCTCATCGAATGATGCAATTTTGAATGAGACAGTAATAGATATTATAAAAAGTAAATTAACAGAAAATGCTGGCGAAATGGTAGTAACGAAAGAATTACTTCAAATTGGAGGGATTAAAGAATTTTTTTTAAATTTGAATTAAAAGAAAAAATGAGTTTAACCGTTCTATTTTGGAATCTCCAAAATGCCCGATGTGTACGAAACGAAAACGATGTAGAATTCTTAGAAAAAATCGTCGATTTAAAAAATAAATATGATCACCATTTTGAATTGTCAGAATTAAGTATTACTGAGAAAGAACAAGGAAAAAACATTGCTTCTAGAGTAGCAACGCGTGTTCTTTTATATAATATTAACCCGGAATTGAAAACAGGTCTAAGAGGTCACGAAATAATGAATTACGATGATATGGTTAATTTCATCAGGCAAGATTTCTCTTATTACCAACAACCTTCCTTACATTATGAAAACCAAATTTCACAGTCGGACAGAAGTGCTCAAGCGATTCAGATGGGGTTGGAAAATTTGGTCTTGGAGTGAGAAATAGCAGGGGAGATATGCTTGTAAATCATTTAAGTAAAGAAAACCTGTACTGCCTGAACACCTTCTTCAAAAAACCTGAACAGAGAAAATGGACTTGGAAAAGCCCTGATGGAAAAACTAAAAATGAGATCGATTATATACTTTCAAATTCCAGGAATATATGCACGGACGTATCAGTTCTGAACCAGTTTGACACAGGTAGTGATCACAGACTGGTAAGAGCATCCTTCAGATTCAACTTAAAAACTGAAAGAAGCAAACTCATTCGTACCAACAGATTTCCTACGGCCGAAGAACTTGAATTCAGAAGGGAAGATTACCAAAACGAACTAGAGAGAAGATTGGAGCCAACTGAAACCCTGAGTAGAATGGATATAAATGAACTGAACAGGAAGATCACTAACGACATACACGTTGCAACAAGAAAGATTTGCATGACACCGCAAAAGAAGAAGAGCCCTAAATTACAACCAGAGACCTTACAGCTGATCGAACAAAGAAAGAGAACTTCCAGAGATACATTAGGCTATCAGGAACTAAATAAGAAAATACACAAGGAAGTGAGAAAAAACATCCGATCCTATAACACCAAGATGATTGAAAATGCAATAGAGGATAACTCAAACATGAGAGTTTTAAGGGCACAACTCTCCACAGGCAAGCACGAAATCACCAAGATGAAGGATCAGCAGGGTACCATAATCTCGGACAGGACAGGGATCGCGGAACACATCAAGCGTTTTTACACTCACCTTTATACATCTACTAGACCAGACCCGAGAGCTACGAACAAAGTTATATGCAACGTAGGCTCCGAAGATATACCAGAAATATCTAAGCAGGAAATAAAGGCTGCCCTCAGGCAAATGAAAAATAGGAAGAGTCCGGGAGAAGACAGAGTTACATGCGAAATGCTGAAAATGGGAGGAGTGGTTATTGAGAGATCCTTACAAATTTTGTTAAATAAATGTCTACTTGAAGGCAACATCCCAGATACATGGAAAAATGCAGAAATGGTCCTGCTTTTCAAAAAAGGGGATAATGGGAATATAGAAAACTATCGGCCAATAAGCCTATTATCCCACATGTACAAACTCCTCACCAGAATAATAACCAATAGACTAACCAATAAAATGGATGCATACCAGCCAGCAGAACAAGCAGGTTTCCGCAAAGGTTTCAGCACTACTGACCACCTACAAGCCATAAGAATATTAATAGAAAAGACAACGGAATATAACATACCCCTTCATTTGGCATTTGTAGATTTTCACAAAGCGTTCGATTCTGTTGAACCCTGGGCCTTCTTACAAGCTATGGATGATGCTAGAATAGATTCAAGGTACACAAATCTCATAAAGGCCATATATAAGAACGCAACTTTTCACGTCAAAATTAACGAAGATCTGAAAACCGATAGGATCGAAGTAAAACGGGGTGTACGTCAGGGCGATATAATCTCCCCCAAGCTTTTTACTCTAGCACTAGAGAACGTTTTCAAAACCTTACAGTGGGAAACAAAAGGAGTAAATATCGACGGATTATATTTGAGTCATCTCCGATTTGCCGACGATATCGTCATTATAAGCAGTAGTATGCAAGAACTGAGCGAAATGATAAAACAACTAAACGAAGCTTCGAAGAGGATCGGTTTGAAGATGAACATCGCCAAAACTAAAATAATAAGTAACACCGAAGAAACGATACATGTAGATGGCACGAAACTGGAAAACGTGAAGGAATATGTATACTTGGGGCATGCGATTAAAATAGGTAAAGAAAACCAGACGGCAGAAATAAAAAGGAGAATCAGATTGGCCTGGGCAGGGTTTGGGAAAATGAATTATATATTCAAAAATAAAAGCATCCCCATTAACCTCAAACGAAGAGCCTTTGACACCTGTATACTCCCAGTAGCAACCTACGGTTTGGAGACGATGGCAATGACCAAAAAGACAGCGAATCAAATAAGAGTGATGCAAAGAGCAATGGAACGAGTTATGCTCGGGATTAGTCTCAGAGACAGGAAGAGGAACGAGGATATCCGACAGAAAACTAGGGTGATGGATGTGATAGAGCGGATCGCGGAGCTGAAATGGCAGTGGGTAGGACATGTGGCGCGGAAAGATGGAACACATTGGACTTATAGACTAGTGCACTGGCGACCAAGAAGATCGAGGCGAAGCGCAGGAAGACCACAGAAAAGATGGCTCGATGACATCAAAAAGCAAGCAGGTATAGGGTGGTTTCAAACAGCACAAGATAGGACAGCATGGAGAAATTTGAAGGAGGCCTACGTTCAGGAGTGGACAAGATGTGGCTGATAAAGAAGAAGAAGAAGAAGAAATTTCACAAAATCAAATAGTCAAAATTATAAACGTCAAGTCCCAACCATCGACTTTCATACACCACGAATTCCTAGAGATTTTCAAAGAAGTTATTCAAATCGCAATCAATTCAATCAAAATCATCAAAACTTCCCCTCACAACCTATTCAATTGCAACAACGTCAAGTAAATCGATATTTTCCAACTAACCAACGAGTTTTTGGCCCTTGTTCATCGAAACCTCAAACAAACGTGATCAAACCAAACCCTAATCAAAGAATAAAAACCCCATCTGAGAAAATGTCTATCCAGACCAGGAACTATCCACAAAAACGTCAAAATTATTCGACCCAAAATCAATTTAATCCACGAAAGGAATTCCCAAAGAAAAATAATTATCAAAATCCCAATTTCATTTTCGAAGAAATAACCCAAATTGAACCAACTTCAGATTCAATTTATACGGGTAATAATGAACCAACTTCAGAACAATTTAATTCCGATCATATTGAACCACAAAATTTTTCAGATGAATATTTTGAAAATTCACAATTAAATCCAGATAGTTATAACAAAGAAAATTTTCTAGAACTAGCCCAGAACGATTCATTGGCCTAAATTCTGCAATTGACAATAAAAACCAATTACCCTACATCGAATTTGAATATCCAAGATGTAAACTTTTGATAGATAGCGGATGTTCAGTCAGTTTAGTAGACCCTTAACTTGCATATAATAATTTTCCAAAAAATATTTTCAATGAACCGACAACTTTATCGCGTGTATGAAACAAGAATCATCAAACGAAAAAGTTTTAATGCCTGTACTTGGAGAATTTCAAGTTAATGATTTTCATCTATTCATTTTGTATAAATTGAATGCCTTTGGAACTCAAAAATGCCCCAGCAACTTTCCAAAGACAAATAAACAAAATTTTGGGAAATTATATGGAAAAAATTCGTTACGTTTACATGGATGACGTAGTCATATTTTCTGAAACCGAAGAACAATATATAGCCCATATCCACAATATTTTAGAAGCACTTGGAGTTGACAATTTAAAAATACAACCAGACCAGTGTCATTTTTTTAAAACCGAAATAGAATTTTTAGGACACAAAATTTTATCAGACGGAATCGAGCCGTATCCAAACAAATTAAAAGCTATAATCGATTTTTCGATTTCAAAAACTCAAAGAGATATTAAATCATTCCTTTGCTTAGTAAGGTCTTATAGAAAGTTCATTCCAAATTTTGCGAAATGAACAAAACCTTTTACTTCGTGTCTCGAAAAAGATGCAAAAATCAACATCGATGATCCAAATTACATTGAACCATTCAAAATTTGTAAACGAAATTTATTGAATCACCTCATATTAAGTTATCCCGACTTCAACAAACCACTCATTCTCACGACAGACGCATCGGGTTACGCGATAGGTTCAGTGTTATCTCAAAGTAATCCTCCAAGTGATCTACCGATTGAATTCGCGAGTAGAACTTTAAACGATGCTGAAACTAGATACAGCACGATAGAAAAAGAATAACTAGCTATCGTCTGGTCATGTCAACATTTTAGACCCTATTTATTTGGAAGAAATATTTACATTTACACCGATCATAAACCTTTATGTTGGTTATTCTCTGTGAAAGAACCAAGTTCACGTTTAATGAGAAGGCGAATCCAACTAGATGAATTTGATTACGAAATTAAATACGAAAAAGGTTCCACAAATAAAGCAACTGCCCTTTCGAGAATTAGAATTAAGAAAATAATATTGAAATCAACGGCATGGAAGACGATTTAGTTTCCATTGCTAATCAAGTGACAACAGAAGAATTAGACGATTGTTTGAATTTATTAAATTCAAATAACCCAACCGAAGACCCAAATGAACATGAAAACGAAAATATTATTGATTTCGAAACGGAAAACATCACTGTTCACAGTGATATAGAAAATCATAATTTAGAACTACCATTTGCAGAAAGAAGTTTGAATGTCGCAACCCTTCAAATTATTTTCAAAACAGGCCCATATTATAGAGTAACGAAAAGAAAAATTTTTGGAGATAAAATCAGATTCAGAGTTTCCATAAATCAAATTGAAAATGACCTATTCAAGTTCATCAAAGAATTAGTTCAAGGAAAAAAATCGTATACTTTGTATTTCGCTTCCGAGGAATTAGAAAAACCTCTCATTAGAATTTTGCAAGAGTAGATTATAAAACATTCGTGTAGCGAGCGCCCTCTCTCAGCTCTTACGTAAGTCGCGCGCGCAGTACCAACCCTTGCGTCTTAAGTACCTACCCTACGTTACCTACCTGTAACGCTTGGCCACATCATCGGTCAACGTACAGGGGGCGCTAGCGCTCACACTGTCCCTGGTAGATCCTCCCAAGATCTCGGAAATACACTCATCCTCAACGGTCTCGTACACACCCTTGTTCTGCACAAGGGGTGTCCGCTCACGTAGGCATGTTAACGGCTTAGATTGGTGCATGCCCTGACGAGTTCCCCCAAAATAAGCCGGGACGAAGCGTGACACTTTCCCAAAGAGGTTGCAACTACCTCTCAAACCTTCAAAAGCTTCAGTGGTGACTTTCCGACGTGATTTATTTCAACGACGGTTTCACAGTTTCTGTCTTCTTCGCTTCCAGTGAGAACCTCGCTTGTCACTGTTTGAACCTATCCGTTTCTCTCTCGGCGATGGTTAGGCAGCCATCCCGAGGAGGTAACAAATCGCCACTTCGCTCTCGTGCTGCAATTTTAAAAATTTCCGAAATATTTCTAGAAGACGTAGAAGATAAAGAAGAACAACTTCTTTGCACTCAACAATTTCACGAAACAAAAACCATCCCTCGTGTAATACGAGGAATTACGAGGAAATTTGATGAGTTTAAAAAATAATTATTATTGGCCGAATATGGATAAAGATGTTCCAAATTATATCAACTCTTGTGAATTATGTCAAAAAAGTAAATACTCACGCACCCCAATTCAATTATAATTTAGACCTTACCCAATCGGATCAAAACCATTCAGCCAAATTTACTGCGATACTATAAGATTTAATCAAACTGACTGCTTAAGTATCGTTGACTCCTTTTCCAGACTAGGACAAAAAACAGGAACAGAAATTTTAGATAAATTATTAATTTACTTCAGCCATTATGGTATTCTCAACAAAATTACTTGTGACAACGGTATAGAATTCAAGACTAATGTCATTCAAGATTTTTGTAAGGTTCATAAGTTCGAAATTCATTACATAACAAACTATATTCCAAATTCCAACACCATAGTAGAACGATTTCATTCAACATTAGTCGAACAATTGCAGACAAAAATTTTACTTTTCAAAATAGACTTTCCCAAGCATTACTGAGTTACAATAACTCAAATCATTCTAGTTTAGATGACACCCATGCAAATCATTGAAGCAGATTGGAATTACTCATTACTAATTGAACAGATCCACAATGAAAAATTACAAAATTATGTCGAAAATTACGTCGAACAGAACAAACAGACAAAAAAATGTCGAACGTTTGGAAAAAAACTAACGAGAAACGATCAGCAAAAGAAGATCACCCTTCGGGCAAAAGTCCTACTTACATCAAAACCCAGTTACTCGAAAATTGGTTCCTGTTTTCAAAAAGATAGATGCAACTTAAATTGACAAGAATCGTAGTCAAGATCAGAAAAAACAAACAATTAATTCGCCCACCCATAAGATTTCCAAATTCCTAAATAGATTTATAAATAGGGATTTGAAAATTGAATTCCAATATTCCATAAAAAACTCTCTTGAGCTCATTTAAGACCTGAATTCTCTTAGATTAAACCCACATAAACGGTATTTTCTTATTTCGCTAGATATAGTCAATCTATTCACTAATATACCGATAGGTGAGACACTCTTATTATTGAATGAAATCTTAATCGAATACAAAGAATCAGATAATGCTATTGATCTAAAAGGTTCCGACATAGAGAATATTATGTATCTCGCTAAGATTGCAACAGAATATAACTTTTTCATTTTCGACAATGTAGTATGTATATACAATGAAGGATGGTGTACCAATGGGTTCCCCAATCAGCGAAAAAATGGCTGATATTTATGTGAGTCATGTATAAAATAATCATGCTATAACCTCTAGGAAAACATTTTGAACTTTGGAGAAGATGTATTGACGACGTATTTTGTATATGGTCTAGGACTGACGAAGAATTGACTACCTTTTTCAATATGCTCAATATAAAATTCAGGATTAAATTCACTTTGGAGAAAGCGTTAAATAATTCCTTGAATTTTTCAGATCTGAATATAAACCTGAGTGAACATAATACATTCACATACGATATTTACAGAAAACCAACGCAAACAGATGTCATTATTCCTTTTAGATCATACCACTCATCCTCTATCAAAAATTCAGCATTCAGATTTCTACTCCATAGACTTCTGAGTGTCCCATTGTCTGAAAGAAACTATAGTCAGAAAATGTGTACCATTTATAAAATTGCAGAGGCGAATCAATACCCAAGAACATATATTGACAACATATTCAAATCCATAAAGAGGAAAATCCTTCACAAGAAAATATATTCCCATATTTCTGTTAGACAACATTACATTTCACTTCAGTATTTCAAAGGTTACAATGAGAAAATTAGTTCTTCCCTAAGTAAATTCGATTACTCGATAGTCAATAGACGATAGCGAAAATTAGAAAACATCTTAGTTAACAACAAAACAAAGATGGACAATGAGTATGCAGTGGTATCTACAAAATCATTTGCAATGAATGTCCATCCTTCTATATAGGCATGACCACTCGCGCAGCCAAAATACGATTCACGGAACATATAAAGAACCGCCCTAAATCGGCTCTAGGTAGTCATCTGATAGAAAGTAAACATAAAACTACAATAGAAAATTTAACATTGTTACATAAAGAAAACAACTATAGAAAACTGGTTCTTCTAGAGCAATATGAGATCCTAAAAAATAAAAGTAATAACCACCTTTTAAATGATATCTCCGAGTTTACAGAGAGATACCTTTTTAAGTCTATTTAGAGAAAGCTAATTTATAACGTTAGTTCAAATTTGATGTAATATTCGTTCTTTTGATTTGGCATTTTATTCTGACAGGTTGAGAGACAGGTTACTGAACCTTTTTTCCTTTCCTTCCGTTTTATTGTTTGCATAGTAAGTTCCAGAGAATTTTAAGATCCTATATTTTAGAAAATACGACCCAAATATCAGGATTCTATATTATAACAACAGCAAACCACAAATCTGACGGTAAGACACTGTTCGAAGTCACTTACTTCTACACAAAAAATTCAAGAAAAAACTAATTTGAGTATATAGATTTCAACTAAAGTATTATCAATTAGATCGTGTTAATGTTTCATGTGAAAAACGTTTTTTATATATGTATATGATATTGTTTTCCCTGTATGTTCAGCTGGCGTGATGATGGGCTGAAGGCCGAAATCGATAGCCGAGAGTAAATTAGTAAATGAAAGTTTAGTGTGTTCAAATTTTCTCTTAAGGACATTAACCTTACACACTTATGGAAGAATTCATAACTAAAAAACAAACACATATCATCAGAAAATTTTGAAACAAAGAAAGAACTAGTCCCAAAATTCTGTATTTTGTTACAGATTCAAAATGGATCGATGTATTATACCTCTGATACTAGCTAAAATTATCACCCTTTCAATATTCCTAGAAATTATCCAAATCCGAAATAATATACTACCCATTTTATTAGGAAGAGCTTATTTGAGTCATAAGAATTTACAACTTGTCTATCACATAGATCTCAACAAAATAGAAGGAATCATTTGTAATTATCAAAACGAAATGAATAACTACAAAAATTCGGAATTGCACTTTGTGTGAACCGCAAATTATAGATATTTGAGACATTAAAATGAAATGAACATTAACACTCTTGAAGAACTCTTTAATCAAAAAGTACGATTAAAACCTAGGAGGAAAAATTTCAAAATTCAAAATTCGGAACATTAGATTCTGACGATGAAGCCTAATATCAAAGCTATTTTCCAAGTATTAAAAATAACGAAGAAAATTTGATTCTTAAAAAATAAATTCATCAATGAATTTCAAATGATTTCCGAAAACCTTAAATTGTTTCAGATCGTACCACAATTAGAAGAAGAACAACAAAGGCACCTTTTGATGTTTGAATTGAAAGAATTTAAAAATGTTTCAGATGAAATACAAGCAGCCGTAAGTTTTGCAAGGTTACATTTGTTACATGAATCAGTTTTACCATATTCCAAATTCACAGAATTGATCAAGAACGAAAATATCATACTAGTTCATCATTTGAAAGATTGTGTCATACGAAAGTAATTTTCCAAAACTAAACTCTATTATTTTTGATATTGATTCCATTAGTTCATAAAGAACAATATGATTTATACAAGTTTTATTATATCCAACAAAATAATGAATCCCTCCCTCATACCAATCCCTGTTTGCTCTCACGAGAAGAAGAGTTGAAATGGTCTACCAATCATTGCCATCCAGTAGAGAACGACTACCTATGCGATCAAGACTCTTTAGAAGAAATCCCGAAATGTTTGAAAAATATCCTCAAAAATTACAAAAGAGTTTGAAGAATTCCACTACGAGACTTGAAATTATTGGAAGATGGAAGTATTCTCTCCATCAAAAATGAGAAAATCAGTACCATTTCATACCAGAAATAGCTATTTTACGAACTGAATGTACCATTAATAACACTGGAGAAGAAATTGTTCCAGCCACTTCGATAAGTGAAGAAAAATTTATTATTTTAGCAAAATTTAAACGATTTTCCCAGGACCACACGAAAGAAGAATTGATGGAAGAACATCTCAGATATCAAATTGGAAGAATTGGACCAATGGAGTCTTCAACCAATTGCATTTTCATATTTTTCCTATTTTATGATAACAGTAATAACAATAACTGTGATTTATTCAGTTTTCAAATATCTTAGAAAATTCAAAAATTTCAATTTTAAAGCTACACCACAAGGTGATACCTTTATCCAAAATGGGGGGGAGTTAGGTAATACCAACCTTTCTTTCCTGTAGTATACAATACTTTTTTCTACATAAGAATTACCATATGAGAACACTAGAGTTGCCTGGTTGCAAATATTATGTCCCACATGAATTTGTGCTTGTTCAGATAAACCGATGTATTAAATACGATAATCCAGTGAATCTCGAGGAGATAGTAATCAGATAGTACAGTAGGCATAGCCGTAGATTGTGAACGCTTCCTATACCTAGTTAATATAGTCGATTTTTTAAAAACACGGTTTCTTCCCTTGAAAACATAATTATATTCATGAATATCTGCATGAACATTCGAACTGTCATTTGTCGATGAATCCGATCAAATCTGTATTTTTGGAAATGTTTGGAAAAAAAATTTGAATGGGTATATCTGCGGAATCATTGGGTAGATTTAACCCATTCATGAATTCGGCCTTCGTAATTGAGGTCCAAACTGCTCTACAAATATCGCGTTGCTAAGTTATTGTGTTAACGGTCGGAATTCTGAAGTCATCGCTTTCGGAAGATATTGTGTTTAGGTTCGTCCTCACGCCTGATCTTGAATACCATGCATTCCGAAAAAATAATTTGATAACTCGATATTTGTAGAGTTGGTTTGTATTTCAATCACGAAGGCTGAATTCGTGCATGGGTTGAATTCACGCAATGATTCCGCAGGTATACATAGTCAAAAATATACTTTCCCAATATTTCCAAGAATTCAGATAAGATCGAATCAAAACCCAGTAATTGCTCACGAAATCATAGCTTCAAGAGGGACACAAAATTTCGTGAGGACAAAATGATCAGAAAATCGAGGCATATTAAATGATTGAAAAAGAAGTCTATTTTATCTTCAAATTATTCTGATGGCACGACTTTCACGTTATCCTGCACAAAGTTGTTCATCGGCGTATCGCAATATATCCGAAAACTATAATCGTAACAAGCTGTGGAATTTCAGAGTTCAAGTTTCGAGAAATTTTTTTTTCAAATCTGATTGATAATTTTCGAAGGAAACAAGTGAATGTGAGACGTTGTGCTCTCTTTAGCAGCCCCAAAATATCGGGGAAACAACGTCAAAATTTCGAATTTCGGATTCGTCCTTAGTGTGTCCGACATAGTCATTTCAGATCATCTCCAGGAAAAAATTCGACAATTCCAGACAATTGGACACAATAATAGCACGCTGTTCTCCTAGAACAATTCCGCAGAAAGCCAGTTCAGATTCATGATATTCATCATAGAATTATACTACTTCCCCTCTGATTAATAGACTAAAACACATAGAGAGTGCTCAGGTATTGTCTGCAGGAGAGCGAAACCACAGTGCGTTACATTATAACGCGCTTGGTTGTGCGAATGCTTAGATTGTTTACAATTAAATATAGAGTATAAGGATTAAGCCGAGCAAACATTCCACTCTATGTCGGCAAACTCACCTGAATATTGTATTAACACAGCCATTATACGAAATATATCCTCTCCAGTTTCCCGGAAATTTTTGGCAATTGTAATAAGAGACTCCAGAGTATATATTTAATTCAAACGCGGTCAAGGGTGAACTATGTTATGCGTGCTAGGGGAGTATTGTTTCCCTTTTGTTTTACAGATGATCGTCCAGAAAATGACCCCTAGGAATAGTTTGGGATGTTTCGTTAGGAGAAATTAATTTCAAACATATAAAAAACTATAATTTATAATGAACCTATCAAATCTTGGGTTTATTACCATTTAAAATTGAATGTGAATATAGTTATCAATGGAAATGAGGACTGAGGTGATCAGAAAAAATAAATTCTCCCCGACGCTTCGTCTATACTCTACTTTCTCGAGGCCTATTTCGAACTTGCTCTTAATTGAAGGTGATAATTTCTGATAACCTTAGTCCTCATTTCCGTAACTAACTATATCAATTTTATTAGTAGCAGATGAGTATCTTAATATTTTGAATTCATTCGATCTATCAATGATCTGTCTTGTACTATTTTTAGTTTGTATTTTATTATGTTACCCTTTTCTCAAGTTTTTTACTTCTATCATGATATGCCAGTTGATATAACAATTTTGTCATTGAAGATGTAGTACGTTGAAGACAATGAAAGTATATCGTAAGATATCAAATCAATATTGAAAGATACTATGTAAAGCTACTACAGTGTAGAGTGCTACAACGTTAATTGTTTATTGTCGATACCTTGATAAGAGAACTAATGAATAACCGATGATATGCAATGCGCATATCTACGAACCGGCATATGTAAACCGATGCGACGAACACTTTCCTTTATTTGTCGTTCTGGATGTCTCGAACGATATATTGAGTATCGATATTTTCGCTGAAATTGATTTCGCTGGAAATTTGATTATCTTTCCTTATTTTTCGCTATCGTGTTCAAAAACCCTCAGAAAAGGGTTTTTGTGGTATCTTTCAATTTGCCACCTAGTTTTTGGTTTGAATTACCAACTGGAAGTTTTTGATCAACTGAAGGTGACAAAACCTGATTCATAGCTGCAAAAATTGCTAGACGAAGATTTGGACTCCTGTTGAAAACTATCTACAACTCAGTTCTTCCCAGATCTCAGGGTGGAAGGAAGACCTACAGGGAAGTAGGTCTTCGAAAATTTTGTAAATAAATTTTATTTGTATATTTTTAAAATTAAGGTCAGTTATAAAATCTGTAAAATTTATTCGTGTTCGTTTCGTCTCTGGTACCAGAAAATATTTGTGAAATACTTGTGTATGTTAAATAAACGAGGAATCTGCTCGACTTAATTTTGTGTTGTTTTCATCATGGGAAATTCAGATATCTGAACAACGACCCAAGAACTGACTGAGCGGGGTATACCTAGTGGTAATAAAACGTTACAACAGCTAAATCTGTCTGTAATTTTCGAGTTTCGAACCGAAATTGGTCTCAAACAACTAGGTTGGACTCACTGATGAAGAATCCGTGGTCAAAATTGATTGTCTGTCCGCCGCCCCTATTCGCTGTAACTTTCGAAAGGAAGGACCTAGAGTCTTGACATTTTCAGGTTAGGTTATGATCCTGAATATCTCGATTAAGTTCGTTAATGGGCCAAATCTCTCAAATGGTTTTTGTGCTATAGCCTTTTGAAATTTTGATTTTTCGATAACTCGAAAAGTATTTATCTGATCGAAATGAAACTTGGTTGGAAGATGAACAGTGTCAATAGGAAGGATTATCCATAGAAAATTCGAAAAAAATTTTTTTTACTTATTTTTATATTTCATTGAAATTTCACTGAAATTTCCAAGTCATCATTTCGCAATGTGAACAAGCGCGTGAAAGCTGCGGACTCCACGTCAGTGATTCTCTAGCTTTTTTTAATTGTTGAATAAATCAAACAAAAGTATTGTGACGAGTACGACCCTGTCTGTGCTAGTGTCTTCCAGAAAACTCCAGATGTCTATGCGCACCCGCTTGTCTAGAATCTTCCCGCAATCGCTTGAGGTTGCCCGAGTCATATAAAGGCAAGCGCGGAGCAGCACAGGGACTAATTCAGTGGAGGTATTCAAAGCGGAAAGTGATCAGTGAGAATAAATTAGTGTGAAAATAAATTGTGCACAGACTTTGATAGAATAAGTTGTATAGTTATCAGAACAGTAGTGTGTGAAAAGTGTAAATAAATAGTTTAACTATTATGAACGTTTTGACAAATCAAGAAAACGTTACATTGGTGTCAGGTGTGCGGTTCGACATCGCTCGAATTGAATAAAAATTATATAGACTCAAATTTCTGCCAGTGACCACAAGACTTCAAAAAGATCAATGGGAGAATGGATGAAATGAAAAATAAGGTAGAAGAAAATTCTCAGAAAATCAATGAAAAAATGGAAGAAAATTCTCAGAACACCTATGAGAAGATGAAGGAAAATTCTCAAAAAATGGAAAAAATTTCTCGGAACAGCAATGAAATGTTGTGTTCAGTTTGAATATATGTGAGCGAAACCGTCCTTTTTCTTGCTTTTTAAATACTGCTGGAGGTTTCAAAATTGAAGAGCTTGTGACTATGACAGTGGATTTTGCGAAAGATCGAGGCAGCGTATTGATGTTTTAGGTTCCCGATACAAAAAATTAAGATACTAGTTGGTCTGTTGTCAGAGGTAGTAAAAAGGTTGCAACGATTGATGAAGGCAGCACGTTTTGGCAAAAAGTGGATAATAAGCGATAATATCTGAATTCTAAAAACAAGAATCTAGAAAAGCACTAACGTGAAGTCAGCAGCTTTAACGCGCTTGTTCACATTGCGAAATGGTGACTTGGAAATTTCAGTGGAATTTCAATGAAATATAGAAATTTTAAAGAAAAATTTTCAAGAAAAAAAAATTTTCCGAATTTTTCCATGGAGATTTCTTCTTATTGACACTGTCCATATTCCAACCAAGTTTCATTTTGAACAGATAAATATTTTTCGAGTTATTGAAAAATCGAAATTTCAAATGGCTGTAGCACAAAGACCATGAGGCAGATTTGGCTCATTAACGAACTTAACAGAGATATTCAGGATAAACCTGAACCCAACCTGAAAATTTCAAGACTCTAGGTCCTTCCTTTCGAAAGTTACAGCACACACGGCCGGACGGCTGGACGACCGGCCGGACGGACAGAATCAATTTTGACCACGGATTCTTCATCAGTGAGTCCAACCTAGTCGTTTGAGACCAATTTTGGCTCAAAATTCGAAAATTACAGACATCGTGACGAAATGATAACGCGCTGTTCCCCAGAACAAGCGCGCAAAAATTGCATAGTCTAGGTTGTGAGTGTGAATACGTTTTCGAAATGCCTACAGAGATCGCAAAGTACTCGAATCTACGAGCCATAGTTTCATGTGTTCTTCTGCACACGCATATTCTGGGGTGGATTTGACAGGTCTGAGGGGACATAGCAGATGGTACTAAAATTCTGAATCAGAATAATATATCGAAGATTAACTACAAAGTAAACGTTCCTGAGAAAATACATCGTGAGGTAAAAAAATAAGAAAATCAGAATCAATTTTGACTACGGATTGTTCATCAGTGAGTCCAACCTAGTCGTTTGAGACCAATTTCGGCTCAAAATTCGAAAATCACAGACATCGTGACGAAATGATAACGCGCTGTTCCCAAAGCAAGCGCGTAAAAACAGTTCTTGGTGCGTCTGATATGGATATAAGTAGCTCAACCAGGTCTGAAAATTCCAATTACCAATTTCCAATTCTTATTATTATTATTATTATTATTAAAAAAAGATACAGAGTTGAGGTTTAAACCTAGAAATTCAGCCAGTAAACAAAATAGCAATATTCCACTAAAAAAAACTAAATAGAGGACAACGCACTTAAAAAGAACATGTAGAGAATGTCAGCAAAAAAAAAATGAAAACACTTCACAGAGCACCTTCGCGAATTCTCCACCGATCGTAACTGTTCTTGAACGCATTGACACTGGTAGATTCAACCACAGATCCCGGCAAACCGTTCCATCGATCGAAAATCCTATTTGACAAGAAATTTTTACGCGTATTTGTACGGAATGGTTCCTTAGCAAGCTTGCAGGTATGTCCACGGAGATTGTTCCTATTAAATTCGAAGAGGTGACTCAGATCCACACCGAAACAGTCGTTAATAGCTCGGAAAGCAACGATCAAATCACCTCTAGTACGACGTTCCTCGAAAGATGACAGCTCAAAAGCTCGCAGCCGTGTCTCGTAGTCGGGTCGACCTTGATCGGCGAAGGGAATCCTCGTACACCATCTCTGGACTGATTCAAGCAACTTTATATCCCCCTGTAGGGCAACCCACCATGCAGGTCCGGCATACTCCATAATAGGTCTCACGTAAGTCTGATAAAGTAGCTTCATGGTCTGAACGCTGCAGTTACTGAATGATTTTTGTATAATGTAGGTGATCCTCTCGGCTTTGGAACAGACAGAGGAGATATGCTCGGACCAGTTCAGGTCAGAAGTAACGGTCAGACCAAGGTCCCTCTGCACTTCAACCATAGCAAGAGGGCATCCAGCAAGTGTAAACGTCACCCTTGGATTGTTTTTACCCATGTGTAAGACACGACACTTGTCTTTGTTTAAGGGCAGCAGCCAGTCCTCCATCCACTGAGTAACTTTGTCGAGATCAAGTTGAAGCTGACTATTGAGATCCAATGATGGCACCCCGTATATCTTTGTATCATCAGCAAATAAGAGGCACTTAGATTCTATGAGATAAGGGAAATCAGCAGTATATAATAAGAAAAGAATTGGACCGAGTACCGATCCCTGAGGGACACCACTCAAAACACTTCCCCATAGGGTTGAGAAAGACCCGCCAACCCTAACCCTGTAAGTCCTTCGGCCAAGGAACGCCTCTATCCATGATAGCAAGCGGCCACGTATCCCGAGGTGCTCCAATTTTTTCAATATACGCTTGTGAGGTACACGATCAAAAGCCTTTGAGAAGTCTAAATACACCACATCTATCGGGATCCCCTCATCGAGTGCCTTGCTCCAATCGTTCACCGCAGAAAGAAGATTTGTTAGGGTCGAACGTCCCGGAAGAAAACCGTGTTGCTCCCTGGGAATCAAGTGGTTTGCATCCGCAAATTCTAGAATTTGATCAGCTAAGATTCGCTCAAAAACCTTAGCAACAGTCGAAACCAAGCTGATAGGTCGATAGTTTGAAGGCTGGGTCTTATCTCCACCCTTGTATATTGGAGTGACCGTGGCGGACCGCCAGTCGGACGGAAGAGAAGATGTTTGAAAAGACCGTTCGAACAGAAGATATAGTGGCTTAGCAAATGCTTCAGAACAGCGTGAAAGTAAAAGAGGGGCGATTCCATCAGCGCCCGGTGCCGAAGAAACATTCAAGGCGGACAGATATTTTTTCACAAGTTGTTCGGAAAAATATACATCAGTCAGGTCAGAAGAACAGCGGGGAGTAACTATATGTGGAATATTGGAAAGTGGTTCGTCCAAGAAGTGAGAAGCAAATGATTCAGCAAGAACATTAGCAGACTCGACAGTATCATCACAAAGTTTACCAGAGACATCACGTACAATCGGAACTGAAACTTTTCCGTCAAGGCTTCTACGCACATACTTGAAAAACTTTCTCCTATCACCAGATGTAGCCAGATTGTGTTCGAATTGATTTTTTGAGGACTGTATTAAAGATGACAAGTAGTTGGAATAACGTCGATGATTCTCATAATCTGTACTGCACCCGCTTCGAGTATATCGTTGCCAAAGACACTTTTTAACCTTTATTGCTCTTATGATCCCCTCGTTTATCCATGGTTTCAACGGGTTTTGCTTAACAGTGACGGAGCTTGTATTACTGGCAACAATATCGCGTACAATTCTCAGAAACTTATCCCAAAGAACATCCATATCTCCACAATGTTCGAAAACGCCAGGCCAATCCACGCACAGTAGATCAGTGGAAACTTGGTCGTAGTTGGTTCGTTTATATGTTTTATTTTGCATAGATGGGGTATGACTCTCATGAAACTGCAGCATCGTTGACAACACAACGTGGTCAGATTTACCGAGAGGAGACAAATATCGTATATCAGAAAGTAGGTCAGAATCAGAGGTTATAAAGAGGTCCAAGGTGGAGGGCGTTTGACCGTGTCTATATCTAGTTGGCTGGAGAATTACCTGCTGTAGGCCGGAGTTGAGCATAAGTTCGGCAAATGGAAAGGATGGGGAACCAGCTGATGGGAGACCAGTCACTGGCCACTCAATATCAGGGCAATTGAAATCCCCAGTCACCAGAATATTTCGACGAGAAAGAGAAATTTCCCTCAAAAACTGAACCAGCGCAATGTCCTCAGTGCATTGTCTTGGCCTATAAATGCATGCGAAGGTAAAGGAGATGTTAGGACTGGAGATGTCAACAAAGATATTGTCAACACCCTGCCAATCTTTGTGGAAAGCAGAAACCTTGAAAGCATTGACGATTGAGTTATTCAGATAGATACATACTCCTCCATGTCCGACTGTACGAACACTATCCTGACGAAAAATAGTGTAGTTGGGAATGTGACAAGTGGAATCGGGAATGAACGAATGCAGCCAAGTTTCCGTCACGAACACGATTGATGGTTTGTGGGTGTGAACAGCTGTCAAAAATTCACTAAATTTTGACATCAAAGACTGTGCATTCGTGTAAATTAGTGGCCAAGAGGTTAGTGTTGGGGGTTTTTTGGTGAAGAGGGTTTCGAAGGTTTTTTAGTTGTGACAATGACTGGACTTCCTTTCAAGTACTTTATAGTAAGATTCACTTCTCCCTGCTCCTGCCTTTCCCTTAGTTCGTTCCTAAGCTCATTCAACTCAGATAATTGTGTCTTGGTCATATCACCACGGATGATTACCTCACGAAATAGTGCATTGCCATGCAAGGATCTTTTGTGACGAAGAATTCCACCAACAGCTTGTTTCTGTTCCAGGAGGTGCAGGGAAAACGTGAATATTCACGAATATTCAGATCAAAATTCAATAAAGTTTATATGAATTTGTTTCACGAGAGTTGCTCGAGTTCATGGTACTCAGAAATTCAGCCGAAAAAGAAGAGAAAGCAAATATAGTTTGACTATAGGTCATTCAATATCTAAATTCGCCGCGGATATTTTGTGCTTTCCAGTTACTAATAAGGGCGCACATTGTGACTTCGACCGTTTGTATGTGCCCGTGATATTGGGTATACCCAATAGCTATAGCTATAGCTTTATGCCCATAATATCATAGGAACGCGCGAACTATATGGTTACAGACCCTTGGAGTACAGGAGTAAGCTGCATCTGATTGAAAAGCAGCACAAGTTGCAGGAGCTGTAGCAAAAATTCTCTACATCTAAAACCTGTAGTGCATGACCTAGGATGGTAAATGACAAACCATTCATTCCCCATTCTGACTGGGACGAAGTCAGGGAGCTCTCTTCACATGCCAGAGGATGGTCGGAGGTACGTAGGGACTCAAACTGGAGCTTACCAACTGGATCTATAAATCCATTGGGCGGCCAATCATCAGCTACGTAGCTTTTATTCGGAGTTAGATACAACATCAACACTGTGTCTATGTACCAAAGCGTTGGTATCATCAGTGTATAAATAGGTTTCTATCTCTGATTCTGGTTCTTCGTCTTGCTTTTCATCAATTAGGTTCGCTGAATTATCAGATATTTCCTCTCCATCTTCCGTTTCGTCAAAGTGATCAGGCAAGTCATCAATATATAACAAAAACAATATTGGTCCGAGGATAGTACCCTGAGGTACACCCAATAAAATCTCACAATCCGATGACTTGGACTGCGAACCCTCATTGCTCAAGATTACACGTTGGTTCCTGTTGGATAAATAGCTCTCTTTTATGTCGAGTGTGATTTCTCTGATGCCATAACTTTCAAGTTTCATAATCATGCTTCAGAGGGGTTAACGAATAGCCCAGCAGGTATTTCATTTTCTCAGGGAAATCACTAATCTTCTGCAAGAGCTCGTACATCGCTGTTTCAGTACTACGACCTTTGACGAAACCATGTTGTCTTTTCGATAATACATCAAACTCTAGAAAGAACTTGAGAAGACGATTAGCTAGGATTTTCTCAAATATTTTTGCGAATGATGTTATCAGACTAATTGGTCGATAATTCGACAGCTAATCGGGGTCTCTTTTTTTTGATAAGGTTTCACTAGCGTGATCTTGAGGAGATCAGGAAAGATGCCAGCTTTAAAAGAGCAATTTATTATGTAACAGATGTGTTTGGCAATTTTTTGTATATGAGTTTTTATAACTTTTATGGGAATACAATCCTGCCCATTGGAGTTATTGTTTTTTAATCTTTTCACCACTGAAATGACTTCTGCTTCAGCAACTTCAAAAATACAGAAAGATGATGTAATATTTTTTTTTGATCTTAAAATCGTATTTCGCATCTCTATGAGTAAAAGAAGAGGCGCCTGTGAAGAATTCATTGAAATCATTAATTTCAGCTTCATTTATTACTGACCGATGAGTTATGATAAGTTATTATAATAGTTATTATTATTATCACTATCATCGTCATCGTCATCGTCATCGTCATCGTCATCGTCATCGTCATCGTCATCGTCATCGTCATCGTCATCGTCATCGTCATCGTCATCGTCATCGTCATCGTCATCGTCATCGTCATCGTCATCGTCATCGTCATCGTCATCGTCATCGTCATCGTCATCGCCATCGCCGTCGCCATCGCCATCGCCATCGCCCTCCTCGTCCTCGTCGTCGTCGGCCTCGCCATCCACATCCTCATCCTCATCCTCATACTCATCCTCATCCTCACCTTCACCTTCATCCTCATCCTCATCCTCATCCTCATCCTCATCCTCGTCCTCGTCCTCGTCCTCGTCCGCGTCCCCGTCCCCGTCCCCGTCCCCATCCCCATCCCCGTCCCCGTCCCCGTCCCCGTCCCCGTCCCCGTCCCCGTCCCCGTCCCCGTCCCCGTCCCCGTCCCCGTCCCCGTCCCCGTCCCCGTCCCCCTCCCCCTCCCCATCCCCATCCCCATCCCCATCCCCATCCCCATCCCCATCCCCAATTTCAACTTTATTCTTCAAACTAGCAATATGTTGTCTCTTCGGCAGTTGAGATTGATCTCCTTTCCGTACGATGTTACACATATGTAGGTATTTTATACGATAATGAAAGAGATTCCACTTCAGCACATATTTGAATATAATATGAAGATCATAGATGGCATTATATGTATCAACTGGTGAAATCAAATCATTGAAAATTTGAACATTCCACCCACTTCATTTTTGACATTGATGAAAATGACAATTATAACTCAATTACTGGACTCAACAAAGACTATACAATACCAAAGTGATTTCAAGAACATTAATCATGGAGAAGAAAAAAAGCTACAATTAAACTGCGTTCTCAATGGATTTTTTAGGCAATACAATCAACTTGACAACAGGTTGATCTATTTCATTGGATGAGGTACGCAATCTAACCACTCTTACCTGACCATCTTCAGCAGGGTGCAGTCTAATAACCCTTCCTAAAGGCTATTTGGCAGGTGAATTACTTTCATCAGTAATAAGGACTATATCGTCCAATTGAAGACAAGGTTGGGCGGTCCGCCATTTATTTCTGACCTGAAGGGACTGTAAATACTCCCTTGATCATCTCTCCCACCAATGCGATAACATTTGTTGCATTAATGTCCATCTTTCAAATGGAGGTATCTTAACCTCTGAGCAATCAATCTCAGGAACTATATATGATGGTGAATTAATCAAAAAATGTGCTGGAGTAAGGGGTTGAATGTCACCAACGTCATCACACAAAGCTATTAGCGGTCTCGAATTTAAACAAGCCTCTACCTGAGTAAGAAGTGTATAAAGTTGTTCGAATGTAGGTGTATGAGGTGTTACTTTGCGCTTTAGATGATACTTGGCAGATTTCACTGCAGCTTCCCATATGCCGCCGAAATGTGGACCTGCCGGTGGGTTGAAATGCCAGTTTGTACCATTGTTAGAAAGAGTACCTGAAATTTCACTAATGAAAGGTGTTGATTTCTCGAATAACTGTACGAGTTCTTCATCAGCGCCGATGAAGGTAGTTCCACGATCGCTGTATAAATCCGAACAATAACCTCTCCTAGAGGGGAACCTGCGAAAAGCAGCTATAAATTCTTTGGCTGCGTAACTAGAAACAAGTTCTAGGTGTACTGTTAGTGTACTCAAACAAATGAAAACCGCAATATAACCTTTATAAGATTTCTGTTCACGACCAGCAGACTGGTCTACTCTGAATAACGGTAGATTACACAATTTCTGATAAATTGTGGTTCCCCTATATCGCAAGCAAGTATGGTAATTCTTGATTGTACTCTTTATCAGCTGACGCCCCCGAACGATCCAAAACTCGCCTCTCATAGTTGAAAGTGTTAATGTAATACCACCATGCAAGGTTATAAGGCATAAATGAGGTATGCATTTCTTTAAATTCCAAGAAAGAGTGCTGTAAACGACCACCCACTCTGATCGAACTCTCGTGTAAAAATGGATCAAGTTTCAATAAAATACTTGAACTAGGAAGAGGGCGCTTCTTTGAAAGTAATCTGAATTCACTTCGATAATAATGTAAACCCATACTAAGCGAGCCCTATCCAATTCGCGAGAACTCAAAACTTTGCTATCCATATCACCGACATCAATATACCAATTACAAGAGAACAACTTGATTTAACCTTGAAGCTTCGTTCTCTCCAGTAAAGCATTCAAAAACCTCAAAATGAACGCGGTTACTCGAACCAACTTATTTAAGGAGGAATACCTCAGTTGTAGATCCCACAGATCCGAATCAGTCTCATCTTTTGAGCAAGGAACTGACAAGCTACTTACAGAAATCTCAATGCAATCCCTATTTTTGTCGTTTGTCACAATTTCGAAAGATTTCATTCTATCACTCAACCATTTAGGTCCCTTCCACCATAATCGAAAGTTGCCTAAATCACTCGGATTTATGCCTCTCGAAAGAAAACCTGCAGGATTATCTCCACTGCGAACATGAATCCAGCAAGCACTAGGCACCGAAGTGTGTATCTTCGAGCACCTATTTGCGATAAAGATTGGCCAACCTGAAGGATGATCCTTCAACCAAAGGAACAGATCGATCGAATCAGACCATAAATGCAGACTGATATTATTTATATTGTAACGAAGCGATTTTCGTTACTAAGAAATTAATCAATTTGTTCCGTTTATTTCGAGGGATTTCCTAGCAGAAATGCAAGAATTATTACATCAAATCTATTCCGATGCATTTCAATCTCCTACCTATTTTGACTAAGTGATTTTCGTCACTTAAGAATTGTCAAATTAATTTTATTTCGTTTCGAGAAATTTCCTATCGAAAGGAATTATTCCATCATATTTATTTCGATGCATTTTCAGTTTCGGTCCTATGTATAAGAACCATGCCGTGCTCGGCGATTTATTGCTTATCGCAGTTTTTTCACATGTTTGCGGCGGTCTCGGAGATTGAATTGTATGAAAAACGGGTAAATGCATGTTTACGCGACCCGCTGTATAATTCTTTCAGGGGACAAAGAAATTTGAATGAACCAATCAGGGAACCATAAAGCATCCTACCCTAGGAAATTTCTCGAAATTTTGGACATGTGACATCCCTACTTTTCCGAAGTTATAAAAGGACTTGTCCAGACGAAATGGGCAACTTTTTGAGAGTATTTCGAGCCGTCAAGTCTAGTCAGATTTTTGTTATTCCCGATTCAATTCACTATTCTGCAATAATTAGTTATTAACATTTTTATCGTGTCAGATCCGACAAATATTTCAAGTAAATTTGAGAAGTAATTAAGTCTTCAAATTTGACAACCGTATACAGTGAGTGCAAGTGGTGTTTTACCTGGTAAGAACCCTTTGGGCTTTATTCGGCTTTTCGTTTGATTTCTGTATATTTTCCTGTGTTCCATTTCCATTTTCCGTTCAATACGAATTGAAAAATAATTTAGCTATATTATTTGGTATTCCCGTGAATAATTTTCAGATTGTTTTCGGGAACGTTGTGGGGGACATTACCTGCAACCTTCGTTCAATTGCCCTCTCTAGGGGTTGAATTGAGGTGGTACTGTACCCAAGTTGTCCTCAAATTATCTGGTTGTATCCGACGCTCTGTATTTGCTCATTATATGCTCTCATTTACCGTCATTTTCCAATTTCCCGATACCGTCATTTTTCACCGCCTTTATCACCTGCTCTGCTCGCTCATCTCATTTCACAATACCGCTTACCGTTCTGCTTATTTCAAGATCACACATTTATGCTCTGTTTACATCTGACTGTACATTATTTCATTGATTTGATCAATTCTTATACTGTGTAAATAGTACCTTTGGTCATATCATAACAAGTTTAGACACGTTGACAATCCACATCAGACAGCTCTTTGTATAAATATAGTTGTGGTCAACAGTGTAAGTGACACCGTCAAAGTTTTGTAATATATCTGTACATATATAGTGTGAGTTTCATTCTGTGATATTGGTCTTCTCCATAAATTACCACCAAGCAATCGCTTAGACCTTAGATTGCACCGAACCCTTCTCCAAGTGTGTAAAGGCTACCTGGGAAGGATAGAGAAGTGGACGACAAGGAGTTGCAACCTTGGACCAAAATTTGCAACTGGCGCCCGAGAATATAAATTCAAACCGTTTAGTCACACAAGCCCGAAAAAAGGTCGTCACAAATTGGCCCCCGAGCAGGGACCTAATTTCTTTCGACAACAGGCAGTGCAAAAGGAGAACTGAGGAGTAGAGGAGCAGACATGGAGGTGAACAGACTGAGAACCGAGGGGTTGGTTTGGGAACTCGAAGCCCGAGGCTGCCAGGCTCATAGGACCGTTCATGAAAACAGTGCAGAACTGCGCATGGTGTTAGCTAACAAAGTGCCGTTCCGTTCCTTAGTCAGGAACACCAAGGAGGAAATGGGTGGTGTTAACCGAATTCTAGATTGCTTGATTGAAGAAGTTAGAGATTTCGACGAGGAAACTGTCGTGAATGAAGAATCCCGCATAAGTAGCCGATTGGCCCACGTCCAAAACCGTATTGGCCAGATCAAGCCGACGTCGATTGAGGGACAGGACATGTTGGACGATCTGAGGGGCGTCGTAAATCAAGTTTACGAGATGCTGGAGGATGCTAAGACCCTGCCCAATGTTAGGCAGGATGGTCCAGAAACATTGGGGAAGTTCAGTGGAGAATCGGCTGATTTCCTTTGAAGAACCACGGGAACTTAGTCGTCAGGAGACGGGAATTGAGGACCTCGTTACCGCCGGATCCGTTCATCAGGAAACACAACAGTCCAGCTAGGAGGGAAAGAGACCCAAGGAACCAATCTGGGTCGAGCGGACTCATTTCGGCTCCACAGTCGGGGACTTACCAGCGGACTGGATTGTCCGTTGACTTTTTCCAACGCCTGAGGGAACGAGCTTGCGAATCAGTCAGAAGACGACTGGACCTCACAAGTCCTCTGCGTACACGAATCCGAAGGAGTAGACCTGCTGCAGCAGAATCTACCAGGACGATATCTTTTTCATTCTTGGCACCGGAGGAATCAGAATGCTCGTTTAACGCCGAAACCGAAACCGTACTTCGACCAGACCCCGTCGACAGGACCGTGGATAACAGAACACTGAACCGGAGGATACACCAACCCCACCGGAGCTGTTCAACATAAGCCAGTCAGATCAACCAGGTGTGTAGTGGAACCGACACCGGTGCCGCAAATACCCGTCTGGCCGACTACCTGTCCGTCCACGTCTACAAATGGCATATTCATTTCGATGGAACGACTAGCGTGAATACCTTCCTGGAAGAGGTAGAACAACTGGCAGGAACCAGGAAAGTCTGCCACCAACACATGTTCGAATCCATCTTCGAACTGCTGAGGGATGATGCGAAGGATTGGTTCGTCCCGAGGAGAGGTTCGTTCAGGGATTGGAATTACTTCAAGGAACAACTTCGTGAAGCTTTCCTCCCCCTTGACTATGAGGAAAACCTCTTGGATGAAATCAGAAGACGAACCCAGAGCAAGGAGGAAAAACATTTACAGTTCGTTACCAGGATGCAGAACTTGTTCCTGAAATTGATCGCCAGACGCCCGTCCGAAGAAGATCAGATCCTCATGATCAAGAAGCGTCTGTTACCATCCCTCCAAACATCACTGGCCTTCCAGGAAACGACGACGTACAAGCAGCTGTTGGATGAGGGAAGGGTGTTCGAGCTAGTTCAGAGGCAGGCCGACAATTATGTGCCACCTCCGGACCGGAAAGGATTAATCGACAAACCTCACCTGGTGTACCAAGGACCTCAGTCGAAATCGTCCAAAAACCTAGCCGTAAATGCCGCATATCAGGTGGAGAACCCGCCCATACAGCCGTCTTTGCCTATGAGACAGACACTACCTCAGGCCGTTGAACCGACAGGGGCGAAGAAGGAGCTTAGTTCCAATGAAGTTAAGTCTCAGGAAACTCAGTCACTGGGACCTAAGAGGGTCCAGTTCCGGGATTCTGGAATCCAATGCTGGCGATGTGGAAAGATCGGACACATGAGAAGAGAGTACCGATCTTCGCCTAGGCTGTTTTGTTCTCGATGTGAACGACAGGGGATCCTTTCGAGAGACTGCAGGTGTTCGGAAAACTAGAACGGAGCTGCCTTGGCCAGAGGAGAAAGCAGTTCCTATCTCAAACTCCCCCAACAGAACCAAAACAGCCGGCCCGAGAGGACCGTCCGATAGTCATCGTTCACATAGGACATGAGCCTTTCCGTGCCTTGCTGGATACCGGAGCATCGAGGTCTTTTTTGAGTGAAAAGTCCACTAGAGAGTGCCGAAGGGCAGGAATATTCCCGACCCAAGTTCGGGACATGTTAGCTACTGTTGCGGAAGACAACTCAGTTGCCGTCAAGGAGGTCTGTGGGCCAAAATTGAAAATTGGGAGTCAACTGATCGCGGCACGATTGTTTTTGGTCCCGCAAGTACCGATGGACCTGATTTTAGGTATGGACCTGCTGTCTTCTCACGATTTTCGAATCGACCTCCGTACGACACGATGTTTCCTGGGAAGAGAACCGTTAGCGGGTCCTCAAACCCCAATAGCTGTGCAGCAGAATTCGGCAGTCAGCACCCTGACATCTGGAGAAAAACGAAACCTCGATGAGTTCTTGGAGGAAGAACTTAGCAGTTTCGCAGAGATGAAGGGTCTGACAAACATGATCCGTCACGAAATTGAGATCCAACCTGGGACCGAACCGATCAAGCAGAGGTACCGTCCGTATAACCCCAAGATGCAAGAGATTGTCAATCAAGAGGTGGAAAGAATGTTGGAGGAAGGAATTATCGCACCTTCAAAGTCACCGTGGAGTTCCAACGTCGTTATCGTGAATAAAGCCAACGGGCAACCCAGGTTTTGTATCGACTATCACGCCGTCAATGAGGTCACCGTGAAGGACGCCTATCCACTACCGCACATCGCCGGAATCCTGGATAAATTGAGGCAAGCTAGACACATTTCGACGCTGGACTTGAACTAAGGCTATTGGCAGGTGCCCCTCACCGACGAAAGCAAACCACTCATCGCATTTGCAGTCCCAGGAAGAGGTTTTTTCCAATTCAAAGTCATGCCTTTCGGCTTGCACTCCGCAGGGGCTACGTTTCAGAGAGGTTTGGACCGGGTAATCGGCCCTGAAATGGACCCCATCGCCTTCGCCTATCTGGACGACATAGTGGTGTTGGGAGAAACATTCGACGAGCACTTGTCAGACCTGCGAGCCGTGTTCCGCCGCCTCCAGGAGGCCAACTTGAAGATTAACCCGGACAAGTGCGAGTTTTGCAGGAGTTCACTTAAGTATCTGGTACATGTGGTAACAGAGGAAGGAACTGCGAGAGACCCTGAGAAGATTTCCGCCATCAATTCTATGGCACCGCCGAAGACCATCCGTCAACTCCGGTGATTCCTGGGAGTCGCTAGCTGGTATCGCAGATTTGTGGAGGATTTCTCTAAGATAGTGTCGCCACTAACCCTGCTGTTAAAGAAGAAGCAAAAATGGAACTGGGAAACCGAACAACAGCAAGCATTTGAAGCTTTGAAGGAAAAACTAACTGAATCTCCTGTGTTGGCGTGCCCGGATTTCTCACAACCATTTACTCTGCAAACCGACGCGTCTGAGACGGGACTCGGCGCCACCCTAACCCAAGTTTTGGACGGACACGAAAGAGTGATTGCCTATGCCAGCAGTACACTCAACGAGGCCAAAAAGAACTATTTCGTGACTGAGAAGGAGTTTCTGGCGATAGCATGGGCCATCGACAAAATGAGACCGTACTTGGAAGGCTACCGTTTTACCGTAATGACCGATCACATGAGCCTTCGATGGTTGCAGTCGATAAAGTCACCGTCAGGGAGGATAGCCAGGTGGAGCGTATTCCTGCAACAGTATGACTTTGAAATTGAGTACCGGAAAGGAGCTTTGAACCGTGTTGCAGATGCGTTATCACGAGATCCGTTGCCTCATCAAGGGGAGTCATGCCTGGCCGAAGATGTGGTGTTGTGTCCGTGGTATGCGAGAAGGTACCAAGAAGTTTCGAAAGACCCAGATTTGTTTCCAGACTACCGTATTCAAGATGGAAAGTTGTATCGACATTTCTGGAGTTCAAATGACTACACAGAACCAGAAATGGAGACGCCTTGGAACTTTGCGTACCGACCGAAAACCGTCAATCCATACTGCAGGAGAATCACGACAAACCCGTAGCTGGTCATATGGGGATTGCTAAAACCATTTGCAGGGTGGCCCAGAATTACTACTGGCCAGGGATGTTCCGTGAAGTGGCCAAATACGTCAGGAAATGCCAGCAGTGGCAAAAGTATAAGGTTAGTCAGCAGAAACCGTCAGGGAAGATGCAACCCTATACGATCAGTGAACCGTGGAATACCGTGAGCACCGACCTGCTCGGCCCTCTCCCTCGTTCAAGGAAAGATAATACCCTCCAAGTTATGTTTCAAGACCGTTTCTCCAAGTGGATCGTTGCAGACCCCTCCGGGCAGCCACCGGCAAGGGAGTGTTCCAGGCTTTTTACGATCAAGTAGTGCTGAAGTTTGGCTGTCCCAAAACCGTAATCAGCGATAATGGATCCCAATACGATGGAAGATTGTTCAAGGGAAACCTCAAGGACATGGGAATCCGTCATCGGTTTGCCTCCGTATATTCATCGCAGTGCAACCCCGTCGAAAGGGCGAACCGGACCATCAAAACGATGATAGCCCAGTTTTGCAAAAGAGATCACCGTAATTGGGAGGAACACGTAGGAGAATTGGCTTTCGCCTTGAGTTCGGCGAAACATGAGTCAACAGGGTTCACACCAGCGGTCCTGAATTTTGGAAGGGAAATCCGATCACCGGAAACCAACCGTAGGTTTCAGTCAGTTACCAGGAGCACTAGAGAACCCGTTGAAGAACCCACCGTACAAGGCGTGACCCAATACGCTGAGCGTGTCAAGCGACTCCGGGAAACGCATGAATTCGTACGAATTCACCTAGCGAAAGCATTCAACCAGCAAAGAAGCTACTACAATATGCGGAGGAGAGAATGGTCATGCAGGAAAGGAGATTGAGTTTGGCGCCGTGAACACTCACTATCTTCGGCGGTGGACGGCTTTGCATCCAAGTTGGTCGCAAAATACGCCGGACCGTATACCGTTGTGAGAGTTGTGTCCCCAGTAGTTTACGACCTCAAAGACACGTCTGGAAAATACGTCAGAAATATTCACTTGAAAGATCTCAAACCATTCCGTGGGTATGAAAGTCTCGACGAGCTATCGATGACCACAAATAACATGTAATCCGTTAACCCCAGAGCATACAAATCTGTACCGCCGTTTATTGCCTTCGCAAAAAGGAGCCGTCTGTCCGTCTGTCATCCTGGCCGTTGGAAGTTCAGAACGTCCCGAAAAGCTCAGTAGCTAAGAGACTGTATACGTAATTATTAGTATTTTTCAGATTAGGATATCGCGACCGGAGTGTCATACGCAAGAACTGAAGCCCGAGGTAGCAGCGATCTATTCTACAAGTCCGGCCAAAGTCTAGGGGGTCACTCCGACGCCGAAATTTCCGCTACTGGTGACGCTGCAGCCAGGAGTTCCTTCAGTATTCTGCTAATAGGTGTAGGGTGATAGTGCAGGAGTGAGAAAAGAAAACCTTCAGTTTTCTTTTCTTTTGGAGGAAAGGGGGGTGTGTAACGAAGTGGTTTTCGTTACTGAGAAATCAATCAATTTGTTTCGTTTATTTCGAGAGATTTCCTAGCAGGAATGAAAGGAATTACATCAAATCTATTCCGATTCATTTCAATCTCCGACCTATTTTGACTAAGAGCCGGTATTATAAAACTGAACTTTAACTTTAACTAACAGTTGTGACAGTTATGTCCTATTATGACTGTCAAAACTGTCAGTTAAAGTTAAAGTTGAGTTTTATAATTCCGGCCCTAAGTGATTTTCATCACTTAAAAATTGTTGAATTAATTTTATTTCGTTTCGAGAAATTTCCTATCAAAAGGAATTATTCCATCATATTCATTTCGATGCATTTTCAGTTTCCGTCCTATGTATAAAAACCATGTCGTGCTCGGCGATTTATTGCTTATCGCAGTTTTTTCACATGTTTGCGGCGGTTTCGGAGATGAATTGTATGAAAAACGGGTAAATGCGTGTTTACGCGACCCGCTGTATACTTCTTTCAGAGAACAAAGTAATTTGAATGAGCCAATCAGGAAACCGTAAAGCATCCTACCCTAGGAAATTTCTCGAAATTTTGGACATGTGACATCTCCACTTTTCCGAAGTTATAAAAGGACTTGTCCAGGCGAAATGGGCAACTTTTTGAGAGTATTTTCGAGCTGTCGAGTTATCTCCTTCTGAGTTATTCCATATAGATCAAAATTTTTACAGATTTTTTCTAAATTCGATTCTTGTCGAAATATTCTTCTCTGCGTTCAACTAGGAAAAGACCCGAGTTTTCAACCGTATACAGTGAGTGAAAGTGGTGTTTTACCTGGTAAGACCCCTTTGGGCTTTATTCTGCTTTCCGTTTGATTTCTGTATATTTTCCTGTGTTCCATTTCCATTTTCCGATCAATACGAATCGAGAAATAATTCAGCTATATTATTTGGTATTCCGGTGAAAAATTTTTAGATGTTTTCGGGAACGTTGTGGGGGACATTACCTGCAACCTTCGTTCAATTGCCCTCTCTAGGGGTTGAATTGAGGTGGTACTGTACCCAAGTTATCCTCGAATTATCTGGTTGTATCCGACGCTCTGGGCTGAGTTCGGGTGAAAGATACAGGCTGTGATTTGGGTTTGGGTGAATTAGCGAAACGTTCCTGAAATAGCCGGTTTGTTCATTCTGTAGTTCGGAGCACTAGTGTAATATTTTAGTAGATCATTTGTATATTGTTATCGGGGACGTTGTGAGGGACATTACCTACAACCTTCTTTCAGTTGCCCTTCCATAGGGGTTGAATTGGGGTGGTTTCGTACCTGAGTTATCCTCGAATTATCTGGTTGTATCCGACGCTCTGAGCTGAGTTCGGGCGAAGGATACAGGCTGTGATTCGAGTTTGAATTAGTGAAACGTTCCCGATAGTCCCTTTTAAATTTACGGAGTGCTCTGTCGACACGGCCTGTCTGTTCACTGCTTTCTCACTTGTATTTGCTCATTATATGCTCTCATTGTCCATCATTCACCAATTTACCGATACCGTCATTTTTCACCGCTTTTACCACCTGCTCTGCTCGCTCATCTCATTTCTCAAAACCGTTCAACCTTCTGCTTATTTAAAGATCACATATTTTGCTCTGTTAACATCTGACTGTACATTATTTCATTCCTTTGATCAACTCTTATACTGTGTAAATAATTATTTTGATCATATCATAACAAGTTTAGGCACGTTGACAATCCACATCAGACCACTCTTTGTGTAAATATTATTGTGGTCAACAGTGTAAGTGACACCGTGAAAGTTTTGTAATATATCTGTACATAACTAGTGTGAGTTTCATTCCTGTGATATTGGTCTTCTCTATAAACGAAGAAATTACCACCAAGCGATCGCTAAGACCTCAGATTGCACCAAAACCTTCTCCAACTGTGTAAAGGCTACCTGGGAAGGACAGAGAAGTGTACGACAAGGAGTTGCAACCTTGGACCAAAATTTGCAACTGGCGCCCGAGAAAATAAATTTAAACCGTTTAGTCACACAAGACCGAAAAGAGGTCGTCACAAATTGGCGCCAGAGCAGGGACTAATTTCCTTCAACAACAGGCAGTGCGAAAGAAGAACTGAGGAGTAGAGAAGCAGACATGGAGGTGAACAGATTGAGGGCCGAGGAGTTGGTATGGGAACTCGAAGCCCGTGCCTGCCAGGTCCATAGGACCGTCCATGAAAACCGTGCAGAACTGCGCAAGGTGTTGGCCAAGAAAGTACCGTTCCATACCTTAGCCAGGAACTTTGAAAAGGAAATGGGCAGTGTTAACCGCATCTTAGGTTGCTTGATTGAATAAGTTAGAGAGTTCGATGAGGAAAATCCCGTGAATGAAGAATCCCGCATAAGGAGCCAATTGGCTCACGTCCAAAACCGTATTGGCCAGATCAAGCCGACGTCGATTGAGGGACAGGACATGTTGGGCGATCTGAGGGGCGTCGTAAATCAAGTTTACGAGATGCTGGAGGATACTAAGACCCTAGCCGAGGTTAGGCAGGGTGGTCCAGAACCATTGGAAGAGTTCAGTGGGGAATCGGGACGAGCTGAGGTCACTTCCTGGAGGGAACAGGAAGTCGAGCTGATTTCCTTTGAAGAACCCCGCGAACTTAGTCGTCAGGAGACGGTAATTGAGGACCTCCTTACCGCCGGATCCGTTCATCAGGAAACACTAAGTCCAGCTAGATGGGGAAGAGACCTAAGGAACCAATCTGGGTCGAGCGGACTCATTTCGGCTCCACAGTCGGGGACTTACCAGCGGACTGGATTGTCCGTTGACTTTTTCCAACGCCTGAGGGAACGAGCTTGCGAAGCAGTCCGAAGACGACTGGACCTCACTAGTCCTCTGCGTACACAAATCGATGCTCGTTTAACGCCAAAACCGAAACCGTACTTCGACCAGACCCCGTCGACAGGACCGTGGATAACAGGGCACTGAACCGGAGTATACACCAACCCCACTGGTGCTGTTCAACAAAAGCCAGTCAGATCAACCAGAGACCCAATTCTTGAATGTGATGGAATGAACGTTCTCTATCGTTCCATCAAAAATGCACCGGGTTTCCTTGGCAACAGCGTCGACACGCCTATTTTCTCCCTTCCCTGTTTCAAGAATAGGGGCTCAGGTGTGTAGTGGAACCGACACCGATGCCGCAAATACCCGTCTGGCCGACCACCCGTCCGTCCCCGTCAACAAATGGCATATTCATTTCGATGGAACGATTAGCGTGAATACCTTCCTGGAAGAGGTAGAACAACTGGCAGAAACCAGGAAAGTCAGCCACCAACTCATGTTCGAATCCATCTTCGAACTGCTGAGGGGTGATGCTAAGGACTGGTACGTCCCGAGGGGAGGTTCGTTCAGGGATTGGAACGCCTTCAAGGAACAACTACGTGAAGCTTTCCTTCCCCCTGACTACGAGGAAAACCTCTTCGAAGAAATCAGGAGACGAACGCAGGGCAAGAAGGAAAAACTTTTACAGTTCGTTACCAGGATGCAGAACATGTTTCTGAAATCGACCGCCAGACGCCCGTCCGAAGAAGATCAGATCCTCATGATCAAGAAGCGTTTGTTACCATTCCTCCAAACGGCACTGGCTTTCCAGGAAACGAAGACGTAAAAACAGTTAGTAGATAAGGGAAGGGTGTTCGAGCTAGTGCAGTGGCAGGTCGACAATTATGTGTCACCTCCGGACCGGAAAGGATTCATCGACGAACCTCACCTAGTGTACCAAGGAGCTCAGTCGAAATCTTCCAAAAACCTAGCCGTAAATGCCGCATATCAGGCGGAGAACCCGCCCATACTGCCGTCTTTGCCTACGAGACAGTCACTACCTCAGGCCGTTGAACCGAAAGGGGTGAAGAAGGAGCCCAGTTCCAATGAGGTTAGGTCACAGGAAACTAACTCGGCTGGGCCGAAGGGGGTGCAGTTCAAGGACTCTAGAAATCAATGCTGGCGATGTGGAAAGACCGGACACATGAAAAGAGAGTGCCGATCTTCGCCTAGGCTGTTTTGTTCTCGATGTAGACGACAGGGGATCCTTTCGAGAGACTGCAGGTGTTCGGAAAACTAGAACGGAGCTGCCTTGGCCAGAGGAGAAAGCAGTTCCCATCTCAAACTCCCCCAATAGAACCAAAACAGCCGGCCCGATAGTAATCGTTCACATAAGACTTGTGCCTTGCTGGATATCGGAGCATCGAGGTCTTTTCTGAGTGAAGTGACGGCTAGAAAATGCAGAAATGCAGGGATAACCCCGATCCGAGTTAACGAGATGTCGTCTACTGTAGCCGATGGGAACTGCGTTGCTGTCAAAGAATTTTTTGAGCTGAAATTGGAAATTTGAAGTCAACTGATAGAAGCACGATTGTTTCTGGTCCCACAACTACCTATGGAACTAATCTTAGGTATGGACCTGCTGTCTTCTCACGATTTTAGAAACGACTTCCGTACGGCACAATATTTCCTGGGAAAGGATCCGTTAACTAGTCCTCTGAATCCGTCGACCGTACCGCCGAATGTACTTTCTGAGGACCGGTTACCCCACCAACTGGAATCATGTCTGGCTGAAGATGTGGTGTTGTGTCCGTGGTATGCAAGAAAGTACTGAGAAGTTTCGAAGGACCCAGATTTGTTTCCAGATTACCGTATTCAAGATGGAAAGTTGTATCGACATTTCTGGGGTTCAAATGACTACACAGAACCAGAAATGGGGACGCCTTGGAAACTTTGCGCACCGACCGAAAACCGTCAATCCATACTGCAGGAGAACCACGACAAACCCGTAGCTGGTCATATGGAGATTGCTAAAACCATTTCCAGGGTGGCCCAGAATTATTACTGGCCCGGGATGTTCCTTGAAGTGGCCAAATACGCCAGGAAATGCCAGCAGTGCCGAAAGTATAAGGTTAGGCAGCAGAAACCGTCAGGGAAGATGCAACCCTATGCAATCAGCGAACCGTGGAATACCGTGAGCACTGACCTGATTGGCCCTCTCCCTCGTTCAAGGAAGGGTAATACCTTCCTAGTTATGTTGCAAGACCGTTTCTCTACGTGGATCGAGTGCAGACCCCTCCGGGCTGCCACCGGCAAGGGAGTGTTCCAGGCTTCTTACGATCAAGTGGTGCTGAAGTTTGGCTGTCCCAAAACCGTTATCAGCGATAATGGACCCCAATACGATGGAAGATTGTTCAAGGGAAACCTCGAGGACATGGGAATCCATCATTGGTTTGCACCCGTATATTCACCGCAGTGCAACCCCGTCGAACCGGACCATCAAAACGATGATAGCCCAGTTTTGCAAAGGAGATCACCGTAATTCGGGCGAACACGTAGGAGAATTGGCTTTCGCCTTGAATTCGGCGAAACATGAGTCAACAGGGTTCACACCAGCGTTCCTGAATTTTGGAAGGGAAATCCGATCACCGGAAACCAACCGTAGGTTTCAATGTGTTACCGGGATCAGTGGAGAGCCCGTTGAAAAACCCACCATACAAGGCGTGACCCAAAACGCTGAGCGTGTCAAGAGACTCCGGGAAACGCATGAGTTCGTACGAATTCAGCTGGCGAAAGCATTCAACCAGCAAAGTAGCTACTACAATCTGCGAAAGAGAGAATGGTCATGCAGAATAGGAGATAGAGTTTGGCGCCGTGAACACTCACTATCTTCGGCGGCGGGCGGCTTTGCATCTAAGTTGGCCGCCAAATACAGCGGACCGTATACCGTTGTAAGAGTTCTGTCCCCAGTGGTTCACGACCTCAAGGACACGTCAGGAAAAGACGTCAGAAATATTCACGTGAAAGATCTCAAACCGTTTCGTGAAGATGAAAGTCTCGACGAGCCATCAACAACCACAAATAACATGTAATCCGTTAACCCCAGAGATCATACAAATCCGTACAGCCGTTTATTGCCTTCGCAAAAAGGAGCCGTCTGTCCGTCTGTCATCCTGGCCGTTGAAAGTTCAGAACGTCCCGAAAAGCTCAGAAGCTAAGAGACTGTATACGTAATTATTATTTTTTTTCAGATTAGGATATCCCGACTGAAGTGTCATACGCAATAACTGTTAGCAGCGATCCAAAGTCTAGGGGTCACTCCGACGTCGTAATTTCCGCTACTGGTGACGCTGCAGCCAGGAGTTCCTTCAGTATTTTGCTAATAGGTGTAGGGTGATAGAGCAGGAGTGAGAGGGTGATGCTAGAAAATAAAACCTTCAGTTTTCTTTTCTTTTGGAGGAAAGGGGTCTGTGTAACGAAGTGATTTCCGTTACCAAGAAATCAATCAATTTGTTTCGTTTATTTCGAGAGATTTCCTAGCAGGAATAAAAGAAATTACATCAAATCTATTCCGATGCATTTCAATCTCCGACCTATTTTAACTAAGTGATTTTCATCACTTAAGAATTGTTGAATTAATTTTATTTCGTTTCGAGAAATTTCCTATCAAAAGGAATCATTCCATCATATTTATTTCGATGCATTTTCAGTTTCCGTCCTATGTATAAAAACCATGCCGTGCTCGGCGATTTATTGCTTATCGCAGCTTTTTCACATGTTTGCGGCGGTCTCGGAGATTGAATTGTATGAAAAACGGGTAAGTGCGTGTTTACGCGACCCGCTGTATACTTTTTTCTGAGAACAAAGGAATTTGAATGAACCAATCAGGGAACCGTAAATCATCCTACCCTAGGAAATTTCTCGAAATTTTGGACATGTGACATCTCCAATTTTCAGAAGTTATAAAAGGACATGTCCAGGCGAAATGGGCAACTTTTTGAGAGTATTTTCGAGCTGTCGAGTCGTCTCCTTCTGAGTTATTTCAAATAGATCAAAATTTTTAAAGATTTTTTTCTAAATTCGATTCTTGTCGAACAATTCTTTTCTGCGTTTAACGAGAAAAAGACTCGATTTTTCAACCGTATACAGTGAGTGAAAGTGGTGTTTTACCTGGTAAGAACCCTTTGGGCTTTATTCGGCTTTCCGTTTGATTTTTGAACATTTTCCTGTGTTCCATTTCCATTTTCCGATCAATACGAATCGAGAAATAATTTAGCTATATTATTTGGTATTCCGGTGAATCATTTTTAGATTGTTTCCGGGAACGATGTGAGGACATTACCTACAACCTTCGTTCAATTGCCCTCTCTAGGAGTTGAATTGAGGTGGTACTGTACCCAAGTTATCCTCGAATTATCTGGTTGTATCCGACGCTCTGGGCTGAGTTCGGGCTAAAGATACAAGCTATGATTTGGGTTTGAATTAGCGAAACGTTCTTGAAATATCCGGTTCATTCGTTTTGTATGCCGGATGACCGCCGTTATATTTCAGCAGATTATTTTTAGAGTGTTTTCTGGAACGTTGTGAGGGACATTACCTGCAACCTTCGTTCAATTGCCTTCTCTAGGGGTTGAATTGAGGTGGTACTGTTCCTAAGTTACCCTCGAGTAACCTGGTTGTGTCCGACGCTCTGGGCTGAGTTCGGGCGAAGGATACGGGCTGTGATTCGAGTTTGAATTAGCGGAACGTTTCTGAAATAGCCGGTTTGTTCATTCTGTAGTTAGGAGCACTAACGTAATAATTCAGTAGGTCATTTGTATATTGTTTTCGGGAACGTTGTGGGGGACATTACCTACAACGATAGGAAATGGTTTCATGGAGAAGAAAGAGCTCCAGTACTTATTACCTACAACCTTTGTTCAAGTACCCTCCCATAGGGGTTGAATTGAGGTGGTACTGTACCTGTGTTATCCTCGAAATATCTGGTTGTATCCGACCCTCTGGGCTGAGTTCTAGCGAAAGATACAGGCTGTGATTCGAGTTTGAATTAGCGAAACGTTCCCGATAGTCCCCCTTTCGATTTACGGAGTGCTCTGTCGTCACGGCCTTGTATTTTGGTTAGTCATACTCGACAGTATTTTTGGAGCAGGTCGACATTATTTCCGGATTTTCCTCTTTTATTGGGTTGCGTCGAACTCCCTGGGCTGAGCTCGGGCGAACCATTCAACCTAGTATTAAGGGTTTGAACCGGTAATACGGACACATAAGTACTGTCGATCTAGTTGGCAGTGGTGTTTATGAATTGAGTGAGTGCGCCCTTCAGGCCGCATACTCATCGTTGTTTGAGACATTTGGACCAACTTGTTTTCTTGGAACACAGGTCAATACCGTAGTCAAAGCCGGCCCTGTCTGTTCACTGCTTTCTCACTTGTATTTGCTCATTATATGCTCTCATTGTCCGTCATTCACCAATTTACCGATACCGTCATTTTTCACCGCTTTTATCACCTGCGCTGCTCGCTCATCTCATTTCTCAATACCGTTCAACGTTCTGCTTATTTCAAGATAACATATTTTGCTCTGTTAACATCTGACTACATTATTTCATTGCTTTGATCAACTATCATAATGTGTAAATAATTATTTTGATCATATCATAACAAGTTTGTCGAGTTGACAATCCACATCAGACAGCTTTTTGTGTAAATATAATTGCGGTCAGCAGTGTAAGTGACACCGTGAAAGTTTTGTAATATATCTGTACATAACTAGTGTGAGTTTCATTCCTGTGATATTGGTCTTCTCTATAAACAAAGAAATTACCACCAAGCAATCGCTAAGATTGCCCGAACCCTTCCCCAACTGTGTAAAGGCTACCTAGGAAGGACAGGCTACCTAGGAAGGAGTTGCAACCTTGTACCAAAATTTGCAACTGGCGCCCGAGAAAATAAATTTAAACCGTTTAGTCACACAAGCAAGAAAAAATTTCGTCACACCATATACATTTCATCATTCAGGATCGCAGCACCTAGTGGATATTTTTGTTGTTCGTCCGCTGCTAGCTGACGAATAACTCTTATTGCCAAAAAGGACCAGACACCATGCCATAGGTCACTATCTGTAGATACCACAATTTGACAGGTTCGTTACAGTTGAACCTCCAAAGTAACGCTTGAAATGTTTGATCTTCTGGGTGAATTCGTGTTTGGCGAAACATTTGTTTTATATCCGAAACGAACACGTATTCATATATTCTCCAACGAAGAATTAATTCTGACAAGTCAGGTAGCAGATTTAAACCAGCGTAAAGCACGTCATTGATTGACAGATTATTTGCAGCTTCAGCAGATCCGTTGAAGACGGTTCTCAGTTCAGTCGTTGAGGAATCATGCTTCAATATACCGTGATGTGGCAAGACATAATGAGTATTATTTAATTCAGATTCATTCATTTCAACCATGTGGCCGCAATCAATATATTCCCTCATAAATTGTTTGTACAAACGACCGAATTCAATGTCTCGCTCAAATTTTGTTTCCATTCTATTCAGCATTTTCAAAGCTATGTTGTATATATGAGGAAACGTTAGAGAGTTCCGATCAGATATTTTGAAAGGTAACCGTACTGTATAGCGACCAGTTTCGTCAAGAAAAAAGCTACTTAGAAATATGTTTTCGTTTTCAATTTCTTCCGGAGATAAATATCCAGCCTGATTTGAAAATTCTTCTTGGGCAAAATATTTACACAATAAGTCTTTCAAACCAATTTCATCGTTAGTGAGAAGTAAAACAGAAGGAATGTTTTGATTATCAGATGAAGGAGTATTTCCAGAAACAACCCAACCAAGACTACTTTTCATTGCTATGGGTTCATCAGCTTTTCCGCGAACAATTTGACTTTCAATAATTCAGTAATTCTATCTGAACTCTATCGGCAAAATTCGGATCAGCCAAATTAAGTGATTCCGGATAAGGAAATCGTTTAGTATTATTTCTCAATTCCGGTGCATAAGATGTAATTTTATAAATTACGTAAGCGTACACTTGACGGGAAAAACTTGAATTGAATCTAGCTTTCAGAATAAAATGTACACATTTCTTGCAGGTAATGGTCTTTTGCTCCCCAACGCCTGAAATAGGCACATCTAACGGTTTTGACCTCGATTTGAGTCTCTTACACAATGACTCCGAAATGAAGGATGTTTGTGAAACTTGATCGATCAAAGCACGAGCAAAAGTTTCATTACTATTTTCCGAACGCAATCTAACCACCGCCGTTGAAAGAAGTACACTGTCGGGTGATTTGCATAAATTGGTGGAAACATTTTCGGGCGTTAAAGTAGTATTTGTTGGTGATATTGAAGGTTCTGAGGCTTGTAATTCTACATTATTGAAATGAAGAGTTGAATGATGTTTGGCATGACACATCTGACATATTTTCTTGGAAATACAATTTTTCACATTATGTAAAGCAAGACAATTAAAGCAACGTTTTTGACCAATAATGAATTGCTTTCTCTGGATGGGAGTTTTCTGTTCGTACGAATTGCAATATAGAAAGCACCATTACACATTAAGCATTTATCTGAACGATGTGGGACAATATAATGAGACTTGACAGTGGAAAAATTATCGAATTTATAGTTTTTAGCGGTATTTTTATAAGTGTTTGTGGTTGACGATGCAGTTTTAACATTACTATCCTCCAAAGCTTCCAATACAGCAATTTGATTTTCTGAAAAATTTATCAAAAACTTGAAAGATGGCGGTTCCAGCGAGCGAGATTCATTACACAAATGTTTTTCCCATTGCTCACGTGAATCTGAATCTAAAAATGGGACAATATGATACACTCGTATATCATCCCATTCGGAAACAGGACGTTTCAGGGCTTCCAATGCTGCCATAGGACTACAAATACCGGAAATTATTCTCTTTATTTCATAGGAAGTTTCCTTCTTCACGGGTTTTATAGAAAATATTGTGAATAGGTGAACAGAAACCAAACGGCGTTTATTATCATAGCGATCTCTCAATTTCATCCAAGCTATGGCAAAATGATCTTCAGTTATCGCATAACTACTCACGAGTCGAGCCGCATCTCCCTCTTAACTTAGCTTTAAGTGGTGTAGCTTAGTGACATTCGATATATTCGACTTATTGATGACCAAAGTTGTAAAAAGATCTCTGAAGGATTACCATTCACAAATTTCTCCACTGAATTTAGGCAGCTTAATGGTGGGCAACCTTTTCATGTCCTCAAAGTTATAAACCTTTGTACTTGCAGTACCTGTAGCATTAGTAATATTTATTGAATTCAGAAAAGTTTGAAATTCGGAACGTTTTTCCAAATATAATTCCTCAGCAATAGCAAATTCATCTCCCCTGAAATAATCAGACTTTTTCACCTCATCACTATTATCACGTAAAAGTATTGAATGATTTGATTCATATGTACTTCAAATTTTTTCTAAATAAGCTATTCTAGTTTCACAATTACTCAAAGTCATTTTTGCACTACCATCATTTTTGAAATTGGAATAGATCTTGATATTCGAGTGAGTAATGTGTGCTGATCCAGTAATAGACTTGACATTTTTAATGTAATCTAAATTATCGATTATCGACCCCAAATTTGTTAAACTAGGCAGAGAATGCAGTTTAATCGTGTTGACATTAATTCAGGCAAAAAATTCAATTCAGAAACAGAAAAATAGCAAAATATCATATACGCAAAATATCCCATGAGCAACTCAGTAATCCAAAATGAATCCTCAATTACGACACAATAACATTTGAAATACAGTTCACTCAAGAAAGCAAAATCGTCAGTGAGAAAACCAATATCTCATCAATGCAAGCAAATGAGGTTTTAACAAATGAGATATTATCTCACAATTAATAATTGATTATTATTAATAACCCAAAAACGATTCCATATTATGATGAGGAATTCGATAAAGTTCCTTAGACCAAACAAAATATATGCATTTGAAACAATAAAATCACAATTCAGTTAAGAAACGTTAAAGCAAGCGTTCATATGTGTTGAACAAGGAGATAAGTATTCATCATCGAAATATTCAGAAATCAGATAAGATATATCTATACAGAATAATAAGTATTCAATTAAATACAGCTATTTTATATCAGTTCAATCAAACAATCCGATGCAATTTATCAATGCAAACTAATATTTCAAAACGAGTTTTCTGCAACACTCAACAGTGTTCACAAATGAATGAAAATTAAATGTTGAATTTCTTTCTTGAAGAGAAATAATTCACCAAATATCGGTTCAATATTATTTTTGCGAAATACGGCGAGGTAGAGATAAGAAATGTAACATATGCACGCACTTCGTTTACATTTGTTTTCCTTCTCAAAATGATGATAGAAATTTTGAATAATTCGCAATTTGTTACCTTGATGTAAATCATCAGCTAGGCTTTCATATGATACCTTTTTAGATGTTATGAAGTTGAAGGAATTGGAATCCGTTTAATCACCAACCTGAAGGACGGCAATGCCTTTGCACGGTGACTGGGAGTTTTTAATTGCACTTTGATTCCAATTTTCAAAACTCCAATTCCCAAAATCCGGTTCCGTTCGGACCACTTGTTTAATCAAGCATTAGACTGGCTCAGGAATTGGTAGGATTTGGTGAATATTCACAGCTTACTTAATTTCAACTTTATTCTTCAAACTATCAATATGTTGTCTCTTCAGCAGTTGAGATTGATCTTTTTTCCGTACGATGTTACACATATGTAGATATTTTATACAATAATGAAAGAGATTCCACTTCAGCACATATTTGAATATAATATGAAGATCATAGATGGCATTATATGTATCAACTGGTGAAATTAAATCATTGAAAACTCAAACAGATGTAGAGCTGAGGTATCTGCTTTTCTGGAGAAGAATACACGTAATTGAATTGCTTGTTGAGAGTATAGATTGATTATTATTATCATTATTATTATTATTCTTATTATTTGTCGAAATCACACAGTCCAGGCTGTGGTAGCATTATTGTCAGAGCACCGGGAATACACCATATCCCTGTCGCATTTTATGCTTTGGTGGATTATATGTATCATAGTACCTTACGTACTAAATGTGCAGTACTCAACACAACTGCTTTCTGTAGGATGACAAGGTTGTGTTTACCAGGTACTTCCTAAATTGCGCTCTGTGTTGCTGTTGATATAAGTCCGGTTGCTCCTATTATGATAGTTCAGAGCCCTTTTATTTTAATTTGCAAGTCTTTATACTTCAGGTACTTCTCTGATTTTTTTTGTGTGATGTTGTAGTCTGATGGAATTTCTACATCTATTATAATGTATGTTATAAGTATCTTGTTCTTTACGACTATGTCTGGCTTTTTAGCTTTTATTTCTCTGTCTGATTTGTGTATCCCATATGATGATTATGTCAGGTGTTTCGACGACTGGGTCCGGGGAGTGCTGGTTTCATTTATCTCTTATTGGTATATCATATTCTTCGCATATGTTCCAGTGTAGTTGTCTCGCTACTGTATTGTGTCGGTCTAAGTATGCCTTTTTTGCTAGGATTGGACAGCCAGTCACTATATGGTGAGTACTTTCATTTTGTGTCCGACAGAGTCTAAGTTTAGGATCAGTACCGGATTTCATGATGAGAGCATTCATACAGTTTGAAGCTATGGCTTGGTCTTAACAGGCTGTGATTAATGCGTCAGTCTCTACCTTAAGATTTGTTGTTGATGGCCCACGAGCAGAATGAATGCCGCACAAGAACTCGTCGAGGTATTTTCCAGGGTGATAATCTGAGTCCCATCTAGTTTTACATGGCCCCAAACCCTCTGAATATGCTTTTGAACAATACTGAATATGGGTACGTCATAGACAAAAGGAGGAATATAAGGATAACTCACAACCTATACATGGACGACTTGAAATTATATGCTTCCAGTGTAGATGAACTCAAACGGCAACTAGAAATAGTTGCATCATTTAGCTACTCTATACGCATGCGGATGGGCATAGACAAATACGCAGTACTCATTGTGAAACGAGGAAAAGTACAGGACACGAGAGACAGCACAACCCTCATGAACACAGTCAGTATACCCGCATTGAGTTCCAACTAATCCTACAAATATCAAGGAATAAAACAAGCGCTGAAAATTAAAATATCTGAGATGAAAGAATTGCTCAAGGAGAAGTTATATACCAGAGTGAGATCACTTCTGAAGTCAAAACTCAATTCGAGGTCCCTTTTTACAGCTGTAAACATCTGGGCCATTTCAAGCTCAGAGCACTCGTTTGGCATCTTAACGTGGTCTACAACTGAACTCCGCGAAATCGATAGAGCAATAAGAACTATGCCCACAAAATTTGGGATACATCACCCACACTTGTCAACAGTTCAACTCTATCTACCGCGACAAAATGAGGGTAGAGGCTTGATGAACCTGGAGACCACCCATGGAGAGAATATTTTGGCCCTTAGGACATATTTCTTGAGAAAAAGATAACCGTTGTTTCGAGCCATCCGTGAAGCCGACCAGAATATCTCAGCGTTGAAGCTATCTGATCCGGATTACCAAGTGCCTCTGCGTTCGATGGACGAATTAATTGAAGAGTGGAAGACGAAGGCCTTGCATGGCAGATATCCCGGACATCTGGAAAACAGAGAAGTTAATAAACAAGAATCGCTCACTTACCTGCGCGCTGAATACCTGTTTCCTGAAACAGAAGGACGGCTTATAGCGATTCAGGATCAGGTTATGCCAACAAGAACTTACTTGAAGCATATAGCCAAGCAACGTATCGATGTAGAAGCTGCTCATCTGACATGAATCGATTCAGCACATTACATCTTCGGGGCCAATTCTGGCTCCGAGGGATTACCTCCAAATATATAAAGCGATGGCCAGAGCTGTGCCGAGCACTGATGGAAAGTGCTCCGAGCACAAAGCACTAAGCCCTTTCGAAAAGTGCTCCGGAATCTCGAGCACTAAGCACTCATTTTTTGTGAAATGCTTGCGATTACCACGCACTTTCAAAAAGTAATTCGTTTACACGAGCACCGAGCACTAAGCACTTTTGAATTTGAAATTTCGACTTTAAGACTTTTTCAGCCAATTGTCTACAATTTTGGCATTTCGGTTTTTCGAAGTCGGAAAACCATCCAAGGGCCGACCATAATTCCGAACCCGAACAGAGCTTTTCTCCTTTGAGATTTATCGTGTTTACGACTGGACTGAATCGATTTTGACTACGGATTCTTCATTAAGGAGTACATTCTCGGTTTAAAATTTCAAACTTTCTGACCAACATTCGATCACTTCCAAAATATAGTTTTCGCCATAATAATGTGCTGTCGAAATAATGGAAACATAAAGACATGGCTCAGAGAGTGCATGGCCTACGGCGAACTCGTTTATTCGCTCATGTTCTAGGGAATAGCGTACTATCGTTTGTTTGGTGTTTGGTTCGTCTGCAATTTTCGAATTTTGAGCCGAAAATGGTCTCAAACGACTAGGTTGAACCCACTGATCCGGTGTCAAAGTCGATTCTGTTCGGCCGGCCGTACAACCGAGGACCTAATATCTGTCGAACGGAGCAAACTAGAAGCTTAAAACTTTCAGGATAGGTCGAGCATCCGAATGCCGCAGTTATATTGGTTGATGGTCACAAGCGGCCCAACGATTTCAGCGTTATATAATAGCTATTTGAAATTTTGAGGTTATTTCCCTAATATTGGAACTTGGCACTTAGTTGGGGCACGATGACACGCAACTTCCTGCAAAATTGTGTTGAGATCGTACCGTCAGTAAGATTGAAAAAATGTTTTGAACATTTTTTCAGAAAATTTCCATTATCGGAAACAGTTCACTACATTTGAAAAAAATATGCTTATACCTTGAACACCATATTTCATAGCAGTGTTCCAAATTTTAGTTCGATATGTTCATAATATAGAGATATTGGGAAAAAATATTTGGAGGAAATTTGGATGGTTTTTTACTCAGTATCGTAATTTTTTTCGGAATAATTCAAAAAATACAATTTCAATCATTGTGAAACTTAGTAACTAGTTTGAAAATGCTGATTTATATTAAATATTAAATATTCTGCGATCTGCCGATCATATTATCCTCACGAAATTCCGAGCGGACCTTCGAGTTGTCATTTTTCAATCAAATACTGGATTTTAATTCGATCTTATCTGTATTTTGAAAAATTTTTCGGTTTACCTTCCTGATTTAATATCGATGAAAATACAGTTTCAATATGCTGCTTTTTAGATTAATAGAACCCAAGATTCTTGATATTGAAATTGTATGACATTATATGGAAACATTGACAGGAAATACTGTGAATATGAAATTTAGAATGGGTGTATTACGAAGGAATAATTCGTGAATGGATATATCGATTCAAAATTTTATATTCCCAATATTTCTCTTAAAAACGCAGATAATATCGAATTGAAATCCAATACTTGACGTGTTTGACTCCCTGATGATGAATCCGTGATCCATATCGATGTTTGACTATTCGACCATCCGTAAACACGATTACTCTCCAAACGAAAAATCTAGAGCCCTGTAAAGTTGCAGGATAGGTTCAGAGCCTAAATATCTCGGCAAAGTTCGTTTATAGGCATAATCGGTCGGGAAGTTATAGTGTTATTGACGTGAGTATAATTATATATTTTTGTCCCTAACTTCTAAAATGGACAGCTTCGTGCCAAGTTTCGTGATGACCGTTTAATCAGGAGATCAAAAAACAATATTCATTTCTATTCTTTCCATCATATTACAAATAAACTGATTCAATTGATATTTATAGTATTTTAATGTAGAGATTGGTCTACCATAAATGATTTAAATCACTCATCCAGGATTCAGTTAAGCTCAAGAAATATATTTTCTTGAATATTCTAACTTTGCGATACTCCCGAAATTTCTCACGAACCTGCACACAGTCATACTATATCAAAGAATGCAAAATATCATTTCAATCAGATCATTAGGTTCGAAATTATAGAGAAAAAAAACAATGAAATTTTGAATGTGAACCGGTCGAGTGTGTGACATACGAATACGAAAATTTAATAAGTATAATCCACGTGACTTCACGTCAGTGGATTTCTTGAGATTTTCAAACACTCTTCAGAACGGAATTCTAATTTCTTCATGATCGAGATAGAATACGAAATATTGTATCTCGATGTTCCCAGCTGAAAGCTCACGCTTTGACACTTCGACTCTGAAAGCATTCTATTATTTTCATATAATAGTGGCACAAAACTAAACTTAAACACATATATCACGAATGTGTCGAATGAAGATCCTCGTATTCCTTGTCGAATGTCTCCAAACACCAGAGACAACCGATATATTAGTTCTCTTTGTCTACTCCAATCACGCGATAGCCCGACATTTTCCTGTTTCGACAAGTCTATGAAGGGCTTAGTGCTTAGTAATCCCGAAAAGTGCTTCGAAGCCTTTAGGTGCTCGGAGCACTTTGCGGTGCTCGGGAGCACTGCGGTGCTCGAGAGCACTGCGGTACTCGGGAGCACTGCGGTGCTTGGGAGCACCTTCCGGTGCTAGGGAGCACTTTGCGGTGCTTAGGAGCACTTTTTCGAATTACTAAGCACTAAGCCTTCTCAAAAAATTCTCGAAGCACCAAGCACTAAGCACCGGCTTAATAAAGTGCTTGGGAGCACAGTGCTTAGGAGCACAAAAGTGCTTCGAGTGCTTTCACGAGCACTAAGCACAAGGCTTCGGCACAGCTCTGGCGATGGCCATGATAAACCACCAACAAATGGGCCTAAAATATGGCTTACTGTCTGGTGAGGTGAAACAACATCTGTATGAACCAAAATCGCTACTCCAGAACCATAGATATAGAATGTACTGGGATGCTACTCTCTTCACGGACAGGGCAGTTGCGCATAATAGACAGGATATTGCGCTAGTCGACATAGAGAAAGACAACTGCCTTCTTCTAGATTTTACAATACCGGCGGATGACAACGTTCAAGGAGCATACTCTGGAAAGGTACTGAAGTATATGGACTTGGCATCCGAACAGCGGGAGATACATAAACTGAAATCGGTAAACATACTACCTCTGATTATATCCGTCAACGGGCTGGTGGAGTAACATCTACCTGAAAATACAGAAAGGCTTGGTCTGGATGCCTCTGAAATCTCCAGCTCTCAAAAACAATAGTTCTGAGCTCAACACGCATTGTTAGGAAGGTCTTACAAGGTCCTTACCCAGCAAACAATGAATCCCTGGCCGGCGTCCGGCCCAATGAAGGCCAAGTCGGCAACATGCTGGCATCGGCAAAACAATATCGGCAAAATGCCGGCCCGATGTACGGCATCCGCCAATCGGGCACATACAATCCAGCCACTAATGGCCTGATACTATAAAAACGGTACCAGGCAATGAAATCATCGGCAGTTTTCCGGCCCGATGTTGGCCAAGTCGGCAATACGAACATGCCGGCCCGATGTTGGCAGTGCAGCATCTCCAATCAAGCTGAAATATGGACACAGAGAGAGTTATCTGTGAATATGGATTTGTTTATTGCTTTGAATTCATCGCATAAATTATCATCGAAATGAAAGTTTACATTTTGATTTTTTGCTGTGGTCAAAATTCGGTTGTCCCCAAAGTACGACGTCTAATTTTTGAATCTGCCGGGTTTTTTCCCCACCATGACCATCATGTCAACTGTCAAGCCGCGATCGTGTCTGTCTGAATGGCGAAGTTTTGAATTTGAATGTTATGATGAGTTTACCAGCAATTTAAAGTGCTTGTTGTTTAGTTGTCAGATAATAATCTTTAGAAGAAAAATATGTCTGATTCAGCTGAAGTGAGGTAAGTGTTAATAATATCCATATCTTATTCCTCGTTTTCATGACAAAAGTTTGAGGTTATAAATTATTTCACTCTACTCTAAAGTTCTTAGAACTCTTTTTGCGAGTTGCAATTTGTAATCATGTTCAAAAATTATTCGAGAAGTCATAAGTATAAAATGATAAGCAAAAATATGTTTCCCTCACTGGAAGTGATGAGGCAATGTCAAGTCAATGCACGAGTTCTATTTCTGGTAATACCTGGACCAGAATTGCGTTCGTATGTAAATAAGCCTATTCCATCAAATTCTGTTACCGAAACGGAACCTACAATTCATGAGTATTTATCTGAGATTTCGGATAGTGATACAGATTATTCAGTTAGTGAAACAAATTTTTCAGTTCTAGTGTTCGTGACAATGTGATAAGTTCAAGTGATTTTTTGGTCAAATGGTCTCTTGAAATCAATATTACTCATGAGGCACTCTCTGAACTTTTATCTTGGTTTGCTAGCAAGCCAGATGTCACAAATTTACCAAAAGATGCTCGTACACTTTTAAAAACACCTACCAAATTAAACTATGACATTGTTGGATCGAAACAATATTATTATTTTGGCTCGACATACAATGGCAAAAAAATATAATGTGGACAATTATTAGACAACTAACTCCAGTATTCAAATATTTAATTTTAATTTTCAATTAATGTTCACATTCTGGTTAACATATTTTCATGATGTTTGAGTCTTTGAATGTACTTGTCTATCTATCCTGTATTTTATTCATAAGTCATGCCTTGAACTTAATGTTTATTTCTTTTCAGTTTGTCTTCGACCAAATCCCCTGACGAGAAATGCAACTGAGGCAGAAATTACCTCGGTAGTGAAAATCTGGCTTTGAACAGCTCCTGATAGACAACATAGGATCACAACATAGGAAAAGATGACTGTTCCTCTGAAAGGCTGTGATGTGCTTTTTCCAAAGATTTTATTCTGTTGCTTAAACGAACAGCATTGTGATATTTTTTTTCTAGAAAATTCTGTTTGTTTTTCATATTGCGTTTTTCATCTATTCATGGAATTCATGTTCCCGATAGTAATGTTCATTGTATCAGCATAAATCTTCAGAATATGTATTTTGCTGTTTTTTTTTACTCTCAACTGTTACACGTTCCTCTTATACAAAGTCTCATAAAAAATTTCTTTATCCCAAAATAGTTATATGTCTGTAAACCTATTGGTAAGGTGTATGTTTGAATTTTCAGGTAGAATTATTCTTCAAAAAACATGTTGATTTTGACATTTTTGAGTTTGTGGCTGTATTGATATTGATTAACTTTCTGTTCACACTGAAGATTCATGGACAATGTAACAATAAAGTATTATTTCAAGTTTAAATCATGTTCATCATGAACGATATGCAATATTGATTATCATCTAAAGATATACTTTCTACTAATCTTCAGTCTGAACAGAAAATTGATCAATAGAAAATCATAAGAAGCTCTTAATTCTCAAAATGAACGTGGTTTTTCAAGGAATGAATTAATATTTTCAAGAGTGCACCAAAACGATTGTACTTAATCTTCAGTGGGCCAATACCAACCCTCAAGAGTTGGTAACATACCGAGTTTCCAACGGACCAGCAAGGATTGCCACTGTTTTGCCTTCAAAGACCCATCATACAAAAGGTGCTGTAATATCGGCCAACAGGCATTGGTCCTACTGATGGCCGGTGTGTCCTTATGGAAGTGGACCGGTTATGGTCACAGGCATCTTGCCGTTACGGCCTAGTCTGGCCAGCATATTATGGGCCAGCATAATGCCGACCAAAATTGTTTGCTGGGTAGTGGCAGTGACAGTTTCGACATACCTTGTCCCGCTGGCACTTGAACGGTATCCGCAAGAGTCAGTGGTAAAAAAAATATTTAAATATATTTATACCACCATCACGACTTTGAAAACACTCGGTTTATGTAGATTCATGTCACGTCCAATATCTTACAAGATAGGAATTTGTCAACGGAGGAGAAAGACCTCCAGTAATAATAAAATAACATAACCACAAGGACAAATATCTGTCGATAAATTAACAAATATTCCACCTTGATCAGAACTAATCAACCAAAACATCTACACCGAAGAAGCGAATCCAAGGAGAATGACTACAGCTGTTTCACAGTTATAACAGATCGTCAGGTCAACTTACCTCGGATGAAACCGCCGAAGGAATCTCGATGCTTGTCACCTTTCAGATGGATTGCTGTAGTATAACTACGTATACGATGAACGTCATGCAAATTGATCAAAGTATTCTGCATTCGAAGGTGGGATTTGCAAGATACTCCTGGAAGATGGCGCGCTGTACGTAGTTATACTGCACCAATCCATCTGGAAGGTGGTATCGAGATTCCTTTTGCGTTTTTATCCGAGGTAAGTTGACCTGACATTCTCCTTGGATCCGCTTCTTTGGTGTAGATGTTCTGGTTGATTGGATTATCAGCTCTGATCAATGTGGAATAATTGTTGATTTGTCGACAAATATTTATCCTTGTGATTATGTTATTTCATTACAGACATTGTGACGAAACGATAACGCTCTGTTCCCCAGAACAAGCGTGAAAAACAAACCCTTATGAGTACTGATGGTGGTGAGTTTTTCACTTTCATAATCTAATTCGACCTGCTGAAAGGCACTAGACAAATCCATTGTGGTAAAATGGTACCACCCTAAAGTTAAGTGAACAGCTATTCTATTCTGGGCAAAGGAAATTATTCAATCTTCAAATTTGGATTTGAAGTTACGCTATAGTCTCCACATATTCTAACTGACCTATTACTCTTCAAGATAGCATAATCGCCATAATCAACAATCGGAAATTCTGTATGCAAATTTTCGATATATGTACCACTTATTCGAAATTTCTATCTTATTTATGCCTGAAAAAAAATTTGTTGGGCAAACCTCTACCTAATAGGGGTGGTCCCTCATTTTCTATGATATACAAAAACAAATTTAGGAAAGAAGAGGAAAAACAAATTTTCCTACCTACCTCTATATCTTATACAGACATCGATTTTTCCGAAGTATGAAATTTCATCCCATTATACGTTTGAAATATTTCTGTACTTGAAAGTAATGATAGGTTTCAAAAAAATTTCCTCTGAACCTCTAAGAAATGACAGAGGCACCGGCACCGACAGCTAACTCAAATTTCATAGGAACATTATCACATATACATCAATAATCCATAAGAGCATTGACGTCAGGAGCTTTTACGTGCTTGTTCCGATGCCAAAAGTATCATGTAGAAACGTATTGATTCCGCTAAATGCAGATCTTTTTTTATATGGCCCTCACGAAATTCTGCATGAACCTCGAGCTATAATATTTGGTCAAGTACTAGATTGCAATTCGATCCAAAATTTTGAATAGTTATAACTATCTAAGGAAAAATTGGCGAATTCATCCCATTCAAGCATTCGACCTTCGAATTAACCTGAAAACCTACTCCACAAAAATATTCCCTATGTAGATTATTAATGAAATTCATGTGTTTATTGCTAGCCTAACCACTGATAGTGAAAAAAATAACTACTCAGTAACAAACAACAGTATAACAAATCTACTCATCGACAATTTCAAAATATTATCTGATCGCGTTGATTATTTTTGAGATATTTAGGAAATGAACTCAAAATTTTGAATAGCCAAGAAATTTGACATTATTCGTTCCCTATAATTTTTGAGATGAACATCGGGTCAAACTAAAATTCGAAACAATATCACTGAAATCTGGTTGATAGTTTCCAAAAAATATTGTTCTCAAGAAAAATTTGGAAAATATTCGAAAACAAATTTATATACATTTCCACCCTTCAATCCTAAGGACATTTAATCGTATGTTGCGCGAAGGTATTCAAGAACTATTTACGAAGTTTCAATCATGCGATCACTATGACTATGATCAGAATAATATAATACTTATTTGATAATTTGCAACAAAGAGTTCTATTCGATAGTACCGAAACGTTCTTTCCAATCCATGTTTCGTCCATTCCATACATACGCGTCATTTCATTCTGTTATTATTTCTTGGTAATAAAAGAGTCAACCAATCTTACTGCTTCGTTTCTGTAAGTTGTACCTAATAAATTCAATTTCTGAAGCCGATTCTTCATGCTTCGAAAGACAATATGAAATATCGAATACAGCAGGTTTTCTCTTATACCGTTTTTTATGTGAATCATTTGATATTGACTAACAGTTAGTTATTTCCATTATCACGAACTTCCACTCGTTTTCACTAAAATCTCCAAATAAATACCAAATATACGTTATACGTCCTTGGCTTTTGTGAACAAAGGTGATTCCACAGAATAGAAACATTGACATATGGAGTTTTATGAGCCAATGAAGTTCTCTGCTTAGCTAGCGTAGATGAGTTACTTTAGTATGCAGGTAGACCTACGGACTACAGCTACCGACAGTAACTCCCTCAAATGCTGTTTTATTCTTCTTATAATTCAGAAAATACGAATCTCATTGGGCTGAAACAAGGTACTCAGTTATGAAAGGGCGACAAGGAGATCTCAGTGAAATTTAAATGGAATATACGAATTGAAAAAAAATATTATGGATAACTCTTTTTATTGATACTTTTGATCTACCAACCGGGTCTCATTTCGATCAAATGAATATTTTTCGAGCTATGGAAAAATCATAAATTGAAATTAATATAACACAAAAACCATAAGGAAGATTTGGTCCATTATTGAACTCAACCGGGATATTCTGGATATTAACCTTACCTGCGAATTTCGAGACTCTATATGATCTTTCTTCCGAGAGTTACAGCGCACACAGAGGCTGGGCGGAAAGAATCAAATTGGACCTCGGATTCTTCATCAGTGCGTCCAACCTAGTCGTCTGAGACCAATTTCGGTTCAAAAACATCGTGACGGAATGTTAACGTGCTGTTCCCCAGAACAAGCGCATAATTATCCTCTTAATTTAAAAATAATTATAAGCTGAATTTACTTTTGAACACTTTTTCGCCAAATGACCTTTGATTCCACATATATTGCAAAATTAAGTTTCGATACTTGCAAAAACCATAGTGAACTTTACTGCACACATCACATTCCGTAGTCCGTTTCTTCCCAAATCATGTTGTGTTGGTGACCACTTTGAGATATCACAATAGGATATCGCATGAAAGCCGGATTAGGACCTCTGGAATATTTCGCCCGGAATTTTGTGTTACCTGAGTAGTTCACCAGCTGACAGTGACAGTTCCCTCAAGTTGAGTTGAGTTTTCAAGCAGACAAGTTAGCTCATGAATTTTTCAAATGATGCGAGAACTCCGTTATAAGTGTTAACTTGGAGGACCAAACTTCAAAATATAGAGCTTACACGTGGAATCTTACTAATATCAAACAATATGGCACTGCTCGGAGAAACTCCGGTGACATCGATAAAACACCCAATGATCCAGCACAAAGCTTTCTTTGGAGAGTGGCTTCCCTTCTCAAACAACACAAATATGCCCTGACGATTTTCAATGTTTAGAACGAACGGCTTCTTTCATCCGTGGCAGTCATTCTCCCTCTGCATAGTTTACCCAAAAATCCATAAACCATACGACCCATTGTTTCCTTCGTTAGCACCCCTATGATTGAATTGGCTTTTCTGATATGTGACATTTTCCCAGATAACTTTTGTTTAGTTTTGGTGATATCCTTCGAACATGCGCGCAAAAGGTGCTGTCTTCAGTGCTTTTCTAGGTTTATTGAGTTATTCGGGAGAAAATCACGATATTTGACATATTTCAACATGATATCTTCAGGAATTATCATCGTATCGTACTGACATTTTGTACACTGCTTTGAAATATCAAGTTCAAAGTGTGAGCAAAATTGTTTCTGATTGAATAGAATAGTTAGGTAGGTACCGAGAAAAAAAAATTTTTATGAACAAATTTTTGGAATTTTGTTTCGGATTAACGGGGGTCACAATCTCGAAGGAGTTGCATACCCCTATGCTCCCACTTACTGCCAAGTTTCAATAAAATCTCTTTTGTAATTCTCGAAATATCAGGAAAATACCCTCAAAACTTTAGATGGCTGTAAGTCCGAAACTGTTCGACCGATTATAGCCATTAACAACCTAACCTTCGCATTTCGGAATGCGACAAAGTCTCAAATATTTGATTCGATTTCTCTTTACGCCTTTAACCGTGAATACGGCCGAACAGAATCGATTTCGACTCCGGATTCGTCATCAGTGAGCTCAACCTAGTTGTTTGAGCTAGAATCTATGCGCAAAATACACATAAGGGGTTTGTTATGAGTAACCTTTACAAAAGTCACAATTTTAGGCAAAACATTATCGTTTTCAGTTCCCTACAATATGTACACAACGACAGTTTTATATGATCTACTAGATATTGTCAGACTATTCAATGAAGATAAAACATATTCCCTCTCATTTATCAAATTTTCCGACTAATGTTATTGTACAACCAACTTCAATAGATTCATTATCTTGAGACAAAAGATGGAGTGGAATACCCAGTCTCCTATCGTTATGAACAACCACATTGATATAAAGAGTACTGGCAATTCTGAAGATGCAATTTATGTTTCAACAGCCATTTCTATTCGACAAATTCTCCGTGGACACCGTTCGCTATTCTTCAACGTTATCTTTCTATTGTATTTCAAATAAAAGTTAGATGACTGAAAAATTCCTCGACATCTTCTGTTGTGTAAATAATTCCGTTGAAACGTGAGAGTCATAAACTACTATTCTTTGGTATGTCCAAGCTACTGTTATTGCCCACATATTTCCAAACTTTGATATAAACGGCGCTCTAAAGTTCGGACATATATTTGTTATCAGAGCGACGAGGAAAATCGCTTCGATACATTTAATCTCCTCTCCTTCGTTCATTTTCCATTTGAAACTTCGCTTCGGTTCTAGCAAATGAAAGAAATGAAACCGTGCTTTTATTCGATCAGGTCCGGATTCGAAAGCCTCTCTAAATAAAAGCTCATTGAGATGATTGAAAGCATTCAAAATCAATAATTGGATTGACACTAATGACAGAGCTTCAAAATATCAATATGTCAATAAACAAACAGACATGTATTCATCGATTGAAAATTAACAAATAAAATTCCCCATGTCGCTTATATGAGCAAACAGATAGGTAAAATACCATTCTGGACAACTCCGGAAAGCCATCGAAACCTCTTAATCCCCATTATGGCCAAAGATTAAATCTTTGATTGTGTCAGTGGTCTGGAAAAAGGAAATTTTCCTAGGGCCTTATAGAAAGATCCGTACTCAATTCAACCATTTATGCTTTCAGCGGTGCTCATGAAATTCATCTATTTGTTGTTTTAGGGATCTGTGTCTGCATTTGGCAGTACTGTTTCATAGAGGACTAGAGTGTCATGCCGTTATCCGTTATCGTTAGGCCCAAATGTCTATAATTTTCGAATGCTGAGCTGAGCCAAAAATTGTCTTGAGTGAATATACCATATCATATAATCATATCATATTTATTTCCTCAATATATTCTGGGATGCGTCATATTCACAGTATCGTATGAATTGGATTTAATTCTTAGACTATCGAAATGTGAGTTAACACCTCATAAAATAGTTTGACCAACATTTAAATCTTAAGAAAAACTGCTGACTCTTAAGTCAGCAGATTTTTCCCGCATGTTTAAATTCGTCGCTGCAGCGGTCATCGTTTCACTGGTTGACCCCACCTAACACACCTCTATCTCCTGATGTAAAGATTTGTTAACCCTCTAATCATTCTGCATGAACCTTGTCATATATGATAGTTGCTTTGAATGAAAAATAACCGGAAGGAGCATAACGCTTTTCTACTTCGTATATAACTGCGACGTAAACGGCCATATTGAACCTCCAAGTATGACTCATGTTAGTTAGTTTCTTCGAACAAAAAAGTCTCGGAAAAAGTTGTTCTCTCTTCAAAGTGAAAGGGAAGTCGGCCATATGCAACCTCCATCCCGGGCCCCCAGTGTGAGGCATTATGCTACTTTCTGTTGTTCTTTATTCAGAGCATAGTTGGCATGCCAGTGACAGTTGACAAATAACGGTATGATTTGTTTCCGTGGTTAGGTTTCGTACAGTTAAGAGGTTATACGAATAAAGTTACACACGTTTTACTACTGGCTTTTTCTCTTACGTTACATATTTCATTCAGATAAATTGAAACCCATTACGAACTACAACAGTGGCGACGAGGGTTGGTAAAATAAAACGAGAATGGATTCACTGCAGATATAACACTTTGATTGCAAAGAGGACATCGCCAATTTGGGAATAAAATGGAATAAGTGGAAAAGAAGCTTCGAAATCTATATATGTGCCAAGCTGGATCTGACATCCAAGATATTTATTTCACACTACCGGCGTCAGAAGATAATACATCTAAAGACCAGTAAAAAATTACAATGCAAGCACTAGAAGATTATTTTAGTCCGAAAACGAATACTGTATATGAACGATACATGCTCCGCAGTATCAAGCAGGGTGAGCATAAATGTATGAAACAGTTCATCACTAGATTGAGAGAACAGGATAATAACTGCAATTAAGTGGATTTGGACGACCAGCAAATTCGAGACCAGGTGATTGAAAAATGTTCATCGTCCGAATTGAGAAGGAAGTTCTTGGAAAGGGGAGAGATAAAATAAGAAGAAGTGGGGGGAAATTGCCAAAGCTTACCAAGCAACTGAACTACAAATGAACGCCATGAATGGGACAAATGAGGTTCATAAGGTTGCCTATAGGAAGTATAAAAGCAGTTCCAGTGGAAATTCACACAAGAAGACTGAAACTGGAGCCACTTCTTCGGAGAGAAGATGCTTTTGCTATGGTGATATTGATCATTTGGCAAATTCTTGCAAATTCATTAATTCAGTTTGCCATTTTTGTGAGATCAAAGGATATTCACAAAAAGTTTGTTTCAAATTTAGGAAAATTTAGGAGTTATACCAGGTTGCTACAAAGAACTGTTCATCTTTGAGAAGGAATTTTTTTTCTGTTCAATAAAAGTTGAAGGTGAGAAAATTTAATTCGAGTTGGATAGTGGAGCTACCATCTCAATAATGGGTAATAACGATTTCTATACTCATTTTCCTCACATCACATTACTTTAGTTAAATACAGTGGTAATAACTTCACAGTTTCAGGTTAGGCTGAGTAAAAAGTTACGTATTAAAACCAATATAAATTATACATATCGAATTCGAATAGTAATCTACTCTTCGGTAGGGAATGGTTACGAAAATTGAATTCAGATTTAGCTAATTTCTTCAACATAAATGCTATAACTTGCACCAAAAACACTGGTGACAAGGCCTAGTTGATAAAGGAATTTGAACAATTATTTCAAAATTCAGTTGGAAAAATTGAAAACATATATGCTAGATTAAAGCTTAAATAGGACGTAACACCCAGTTTTGCAAAAAGTAGATGAGTACCTTTTTCTATACAGGAAAAAATTAAAGGCGAGTTCGACACATTAATAGGTCAGGGAATTTTAGAACCTGTAAACACTAATGAGTGGACAGTGCTATAGTACCTATCGTTAAGTCAAATGGTAAAATACGAATATGTGGCGATTATAAATCAACTTCAAATCCAAATTTGGTTGTTGACGATTACCCTATTCCTACTATCGATGAATTTTTCACTAATTTGGCAGGAGGAGATAAATTTTCCAAAATTGATATCACTCAAGCTTGCTTACATTTGGTGGTTCATTCCGATGATAGGGAATTACTTACATTAAATACAATAAAAGGGTTGTAGAGACCTACTAGTTTGATGTACGGTGTTTCGCCTGCGCCAGCCATCTGGCAAAAGATGATTCAAACCATAATGAAGGGTATTTCAGGAGAGGCTGTATTTTTTGATGATGTGAGAGTAACTGCTCCAAAACGCATTTTCAAAAAATACTCAGAGAAATATTTAACAGGTTCAATGATTACAATATTCGGATAAATTTTGATGAAAGTATGATTATGGTTGACGAAATCGAATATTGCGGATATACTATTACTAAATTAGATATACAAAAATAAAGAGACAAGATTGAAGCTATTCAAAATATAGTAAAACCCACAAATCAAAACGACTTACGTACATTTCTCGGATTGTTAATAACTATTTGATTTCACTGTGGATAGAATACTGATAATAAAACAGTGTGTAACTATACTCTAATCCACTTACACTTTCTGCGTCTAACCCACGTTGCGGAAACCAAGTTTCCTTTGTCAAAGACATATCCTTACTGTAACTAGTAACGATATGTCTTTAACAAAAGAAACTTGGTTTCTGAAACGTGCGTTAGATTATGTATTATGTATTATGTATTGGATATACAAAAATAAAGAGACAAGATTGAAGCTATTCAAAATATAGTAAAACCCACAAATCAAAACGACTTACGTACATTTCTCGGATTGTTAATAACTATTTGATTTCACTGTGGATAGAATACTGATAATAAAACAGTGTGTAACTATACTCTGATCCACTTACACTTTCTGCGTCTAACCCACGTTGCGGAAACCAAGTTTCCTTTGTCAAAGACATATCCTTACTGTAACTAGTAACGATATGTCTTTAACAAAAGAAACTTGGTTTCTGAAACGTGCGTTAGACGCAGAAAGTGTAAGTGGATCAGAGGGTGAAGTTACACACTGTTTTATTGGATTGGTAATTCATTATGGACGATTCTTTGAAAACTTGTCCTATGCAACAATTTCATTGAACAAATTACTACATAAGGAAACTCCTTGGAAATTGGACAAAGAATGTGAATATAAAAAATATCAAATCTATTTAGAAGGAAATGAGTTCAGATGCTGTTTTGAAACACTATGACCCAAAATTACCACTAGTTTTAGCCACATATAGTAGTTCTATAAGGGTAGGTGCTGTCTTGTCACAAATAATGCCATACGGGAGTGAAAGACCAATTCAGTTTGTCTCCCAGACTTTATCAGATACGCAGATGAAGTATTCACAAGTTGATAAAGAAACGTATGCTATTGTTTTTGAAGTTAAACGTTTCTATCAGTATTTATATGGCACTTAATTCACATTGGTAACTAACTGTTATAATATGTTATAACTCCGCTATGCCAGTCCCAAGCCTGGGGTCTCATCACTCAAGAGGTGAGAAAGGAGGAGGGGGAGGAGTAACAACCTCGTAAAAAAACCAGGGTTCATCTGGCCCGGATGATAGCACCCTGTAAGGGCTCCTGCCAGGGTACGGCGAAGAAATGGGAAGACCGATCTCACAAGTCCAGAAAGACAGTCGGTATAAAGGAAGAACACCTTGAGTAAAAATAACCTGGCCCTCCAGGATGGGGGTTAGGACGTAGGGTCGGCGCCCCTGCTCCTGTAAAAAACTTTGTAAGCTAAAATTCTCAGTACAAGGAAACCGGATGGATATAACCGAAGACGACTTGGCAGACGGAAAAGGATATTGAGTATGGTTACATGGAACGTTCAAGGCTTAAGGAATAAACAGAGTGAAGTATTGAAGGAGATGGAAAAACTGGGCATCGACATCGCAGCCCTAACCGAGACGAAGAAGAAAGGACACGGAAGCGGACATCTTGGGGAGTACATCCATTTATATAGCGGCGTTAGAAAGGAAGATAGAGCGAGAGCTGGTGTGTCCCTGTTGATCTCTAAAAGACTAAAAAGTTGCATTAAGGACTGGCAGGCAGTAAATGAAAGAATTTTGAGAGTGGACATGTCATTGAAAGGTTTTGATGTGGTGATGGTTGCCTTTATGCTCCTTCCGATGATGAAAAAATTGCAATGAAAGAAGAACATCAAGAAAAACTGTCGGAAATTTTGGACAACATAGGCAGTCGTAAGAACTTATTTTACTTGGAGATTTCAACGCCCGTACCGGCTCTAATCTCAATGACAGTGCAGTAGGACCTTATGGAGAGACAACTGTTAATAATAATGGTCTAAGATTGATTGACATATGTTGTCAATACGGTTTGAGGATACAAAATGGATTTTATCAACATAAGTCAGTACATAAGTTCACCTGGACTCAACCGAAACGGAAACTCAAATCCATCATCGACTACATAATCAGTAAAAAGAACACGTTCATAAAGTTTGACGATGTAAGGGTACAACGGGGCAGTGAATGTAGTACTGATCACTACTTACTTAGAGCAAAAGTATTCTTTCCGTGGACACAACCGCCAAAAGTACATGAAGAAACAGACATTACTTCTAAATTACAAGAAAATACATTTAATCTGGATGGATTTACGGATGAATCTACGAGATTTCTGTATCGAAGAAGACTGAATGAAAAACTTCAACAAATAACTTACCCTTCCAGTATCAATATGTACAATGATTTGGTTAGGTATATACGAGAAGCGGCACAGGAGGCACTCGGACCCTTCATACCCCGCTCTAACAAAAAACCTGACTGGTTCAACCCCGACATCGAAAGAATAATCAACGAGAAAAAGACTGCATACACCAAATGGTTGAGCACTAAGGATGACAATGATAGGATGATTTATAGGCGACTGTGTGTGGATGTCAAGAGAGCAACAACTCGTGCAAAAAATTCAACCTGGGAGAAACGGTGTGAACATAGAGACCAATTTTTGGGTTCTACTAGAAGCACGGAAGCATGGAAAACTCTAAGGAAGTTGAGAGTGAATAAAAAAGAGACGGCACCAGTAAATTTCATCTCCATAAATGAGTGGCAAAGATATCACAAAGAGCTGTTGTCAGAAAACAGACATGACTTTTTGAATGAGGAGTCCACGGGAAGTCTTCCAGAAACATCATTGAGAGAAGAAGATCTTATAACAACAACAGAGATCAAAAAAGCCTTGAGAGAGATGAAAAATAGTCGCGCTTCTGGACCCAAAGGCATTCCAATAGAACTACTGAAGAACGGCTCAAATGAACTTCACGAACTCCTTGCGTACATATTTAACAACTTCGTAATGGGACAGGAGTTACCCCCGGAATGGAAGACAGCTTATATTTCTAACATACATAAGAAGGGTGATCGTAAAGTGTGTTCAAATTACAGAGGACTCAGTGTTACCAATTCCTTGTCCAGATTATATGGTAGGATAATAAAGAGTAGAATAGAGGATGAAAAAGTTGACATAGAGGAACAAAATGGGTTCAGGGCAGGAAGATCATGCGTGGACAACATTTTTTGCCTGAAGCAGCTCGTGGAGAAAAGAACAGAGAGAAACTTGGAGACACACCTGATTTTTGTTGACTTGCAGAAGGCTTATGATAGTGTACCCCTCGCTAAATTGTGGAAGACCTTGGAAGAAAATGGCGTAAGCCAGATATATATTAGGGCAATGAAGGAGCTCTACACAGATATTTCAGCGAGGGTGAAGGTGGGAACAAAACTATCTGAGGAGTTTTGTATATCAAAAGGTCTCCGACAGGGATGTCCGATAGCCCCGACTCTGTTTAAGGTCTACCTTGCCTCCACTCTGAAACATTGGCGAAGAAAATGTCGAAATATGGGAATTCCGATAGGAGAAGATAGACTTTTCACTCTACATTTTGCAGACGACCAGGTCATATGGCCGAAGATGAGGAAGATATTTATTATATGCTGAGGAAATTAGATGAGGCATATAAACAGTGGGGTATGACCATAAACACCTCAAAAACAAAATATATTGTCGTGAATAACGACAGAAGAGACCTTATCCTGCGAGATGAAATAATACAGGGAGTAGAGGAATACACCTATCTCGGAGTGACTCTCACAGCAGACGGATCCAGTGAAAGGGAAATAAAGAAAAGGATCGCCCAAGGAAGAACAATCACGAAACAACTGAATGGCGTGCTGTGGAGTACACAAATAAAAAAGGAAACTAAAAGAAAAATCTATAAAACCCTAACAGAGAGTGTCGCTACATATGGAGCCGAGGCATGGGAAATGACGACGCAACTCAAGAACAAAATGAAAGCGATGGAGATGGGATATTGGAGGCGCTGCTCGGGACTAACACTGCAGGATAGAGTCAGGAATGAAGAGATAAGAGCTAGAGTGGGTGTAGAGACAGATATTATAGACACAATTGAAGCGAAGACGCTGCAATGGTTCGGGCATGTGTCAAGAATGAGTGACGAGAGATGGCCGCTCAAAGTCCACTACTGGGCTCCTCCGCAAAGAAGAAGAAGAGGAAGACCCAGAAGAACGTGGAGGGAAGGAGTTCAGGAGGCGATGAACAGGAGAGGTTTGCAAGACCGAGATTGGGAAGATAGAAGTCTTTGGCGACTGAGATGCGAGAAACGACATTAATGTTGTATTAAATCGCAAATATATATATATATATATATATATATATATATTCACTAAACAGTTAACTCCAAAAACATAAATTCAAAAAGAATAACGGGATCATTGGAAATGAAGGGCTGGTAATTTTTGTTTACTTCATTTATTCATCGTCAACGTTTCGGATCTTCACAGATCCTTCATCAGGACTCTAAAAACATATTCAGCATTACAATTGATCTTAAAACTATGAGCAACATTGCTTACCGAATAGTTGAGGTTGTTATTGAAACTGTCAACTCGAGAATCAAAACAAGAATCCAAACTTCTACTCTGAGATATACACCTCAGCATGAATCTTGAGTGATTTAGAAACATACAAAACAATTAATCAATCTTTTTCTTCAATCTACGCCTAAAATTTCTCTCTCAATGACAAAAACCAAATGACAGGAAAGACATGACACTGACAGAACACAGAAATAAAATAGTACAATTTTTACATCATTGTTCTTCTTCTTCATTGAGTGATCTTATCATAATCATAGGAAATCAAGTAGCTGTAAATATTACTCATCCCATCTATATCTCTTCTAGAGTTCATGGTATTTTTTAATTTTTTAATATGAAACATTTCAAGAAACGATCTTTTGTTTAAATTTTTTTCGAATTCGAGTACCTCTGTCGAGTCCCATCCCATAATATGGTTGGTCCTGCGGCAATGTTCAGCCAAGGCACAAACCTTGCTTGTATTCTTTATATCCCTTCTATGTTGAGAAATCCGTTTCTTCAGTTGTTGTGATGTCTGACCGATATACTTGAGGTCGCACCCAGAGCACGGTATGTTATAGACCACACCTGTCATCTTAGTTAAATCTATTTTGTCTTTCACTTTAGAAAAAAGCTTCCTCACATTGAATTGATTTTTGATTGCCACCTTCACCTTCTCGTCCTTGAGAACATTAATCAATTTTCTTGTTACTCCCGGTATCAGAGGTAACGATGTGAAAGCAACCAGATCAGCCTCAACCCTCGGTGTCTCATCCCCAACAACCAGTCTACCATCATTCCTGTCCTGAACTTCCGTCCGTCCATTCTGATCTACGGTATTAAAAAGGAGTCTACCAATCAAGGTCCTCGGATACCCATTTTGCTGTAGAATTTCATCAAAAATTCTAAGATTTTTCATAACAAATGTTGGGTGGGAGATGGATTTTATTCTTTTTTTCATACCTAAAATCATATTTATCTTCTGCCTCACTGGATGATTAGAAAGGTAATTTATGTATCTTCCAGAACTTATACTTTTTCTATACCAGTCTACCTTCAATTTATTATCATCAGTTCTTACAATTTTCGTGTCCAAAAATGGAACTGCATTATCATTTTCTTCTTCTAATGTGAATTTAATAAATTCGTTGTATTTATTGAAACTGTCAAGTACAAATTGAGTCTGATTAACTGGTACTGCACAGAACAAATCATCAACATACTTTGTCATCAACAAAACCTCAAAAGGAATAGTGTCCAAAATCTTATCAAGTAGATAATCCATTACTAACTTTGCTATCATAGGAATGGCTGATGAACCCATGGGTGAACCAAAAACCTGACTATAAATTCTTCCATCAAACAAAAAGTAGTTTGAGTTAAACAAAAACCTCACAATGGTTATAAATTCTTCTTTTGGGATGGAGGTGTGTGGTGTTATTAAACTCCAATAATAATCTATCGCCTCCACTGCTAAATCTACTGGTATATTACTAAATAGTGATACCACATCGAGACTAATCAGTACATAATCTGGTGGTAACTGAAAGTCATTCATTTTTGCAGCAAATGTGAAACTATCTTTAATAAAGTATTTGTCATTTTCATAATCCACTGACTGTGATAAAATTGAGGCCACGAATGAAGACAGTTCAGATGTAGGTGTATTGATAGAAGAAACTATCGGTCTCAAGGAAAGAGTGGGCTTGTGCACCTTCGGCAAACCATATAATCTGGCTGGTACACAGTTATAATTATACAGCTTTTTTCCTTGTTCTGAAGTGATATATTTGCTATTAACTAAATTCTTAATAATCGCATTGGCTTTATTCTGAGTAGTCAATGTGGGTTCTCTCTGTAATAACTTATAATACCGCCCATCATTGAGTAATTCATGAGCTAACCTCAAATATTGTTCCTTGTCCATCAGAACAGTCACATTACCTTTATCCGATTGTAGAACCAGTAGATCTGGATGTTCTTTTAAAAATCTCTTACTATTAATGAATTCTCTATGGAAGGGGTTATTTATAGTATTAGAGCTTCTGAGGTAGTTTGTTATAATGTTTGTAGATAGTGACCTTAAAATATTCTTTTTTTCTTCTCTTTTTCTCTTCATCACGTTCCCTTCTGCACTGAATTATGTACTCTATGTCGGCAAGAAGTTTCTGAATAGATAACTCACCTCTTGGGACGTCAATGCAAAACTTTGGACCCAACGAGAGGAAATTCGATACTCTTTCAGGAATCTGAAATGTACTAACATTTTTGATACAATGTGGTTGACAGTTTGTTGACTGTACATATTTTTCTCTCAACCTACTTATTTTATTCAAATTGTTAAGTTTAACCCTGTGAAACTCTCTGTTATAACGAATTGTTTGATTTCGCCTAAAGTTCAACAAGATATGCTCAGGTAGAGACCTCTCCAGTCTCTGCCACAGACCTGAAAGCTCTCTCTCAAGTTTCTCTACCGACCTATTAGTCATTCTGATTTCCAACGACAAAGTCCGTCTGATCACCTTTAATAACACCACACACCTCCATCCCAAAAGAAGAATTTATAACCATTGTGAGGTTTTTGTTTAACTCAAACTACTTTTTGTTTGATGGAAGAATTTATAGTCAGGTTTTTGGTTCACCCATGGGTTCATCAGCCATTCCTATGATAGCAAAGTTAGTAATGGATTATCTACTTGATAAGATTTTGGACACTATTCCTTTTGAGGTTTTGTTGATGACAAAGTATGTTGATGATTTGTTCTGTGCAGTACCAGTTAATCAGACTCAATTTGTACTTGACAGTTTCAATAAATACAACGAATTTATTAAATTCACATTAGAAGAAGAAAATGATAATGCAGTTCCATTTTTGGACACGAAAATTGTAAGAACTGATGATAATAAATTGAAGGTAGACTGGTATAGAAAAAGTATAAGTTCTGGAAGATACAT